>APFE030531061.1:0-47186 GCA_000404065.3 Pinus taeda
ATAAACATGTTTTTAGTGACTTTCTCTCTTTTTTGAAGCTTGACATGAAGAGCAGAGGTATTAGGCTTCACAAGGAGGATAATATGACTATTGATGGAGCCATATTAACTGCAGATAGTCATGGTGACAAATTTCAGTGTAAGAGATATGTTCACAGAATTTTGTTGTTTACGATGCAAAGATATGTTCACAGAAAAGCGTTTGATATGGGGGCAACATTATACACAAAACAACGCAGTAGTAATTGCAGTGCCCGTGCAGTATGCATAATGGACGTTCAGATTGTTCGGTTGTAATCTATATTATTTACGTACTGATTTTCACAATATTAAAATTGCAGTTCATAAATTTTGGAATTACAAGCTTATTAATCCCCAAAGTTTCTGCAAAGCCACCGCTACGCATACCCCCACAATAGCCTTCGGCTCCTCCGTTACTGGGATGCGATCTGTTATAAGGCACTCGGGCTCCTTTCTATATAGATTATAAATCCACCAGCACATGATTTTGCGAATGTTGGTTGGGACATCGGTTACTTGAGTTACAACCAGAGTTACAAAATTGTTTAAAATGAATCTATGTTAAATGGATACTACAAAAATAATAATAATGTGTTTGATCCGGGAAAGAAGTAATTGTCATACACATTTTCTTTTTTTGTAAACTTTTATGGCAAAATTAATTGAGGTTGATATTCAATTATTATATTAAAGGTTAGTGTTTGTTATATATATATACTTATTATAGATAAACATAGGTGTTGTGTGTATATATATATCTATATAATATATATATAATCTATTTTATTATATATTTATTTTATATATATATATATATATAATATATATATATTAATTTAATATTAATCAATTGTTATACAATATATTAAAGATAGAATTTTCACAATTTAAACATATAAATTTTTAAATGTGTTTCAAAATATTTTGTGTAAATAGAAAAAAATATAATATAATAATGTTATTTAAAATGAGAGTGCATGTGAATGTGCATGTGCTGAGGGAGACAACGGATCCTCTCCCAATTTTCAGAGGTTCCTATATCTGCCTGTGATACCCTATGACTCCTTATCAATTCATTAGAATCACTCAAATCCAGAATCGTCAAACTAGGCAACCTGTCGATTCTCTCAGGAAATCTCCTAATATTATTACATCGAATAATTCTCAACACACAAAGTCTCGCCATCTTCCCCAACTCCAACCCTGGTAGTTCTTCCAGTTTATCCAATCCCACTAATCACAACACCTCTAGAGTCGGAAGGGAATCTACACATCCAAAGTTGAAACCCAATTCTATCAAATTCGAACAATGTTCAATTTGTAGGTGTCACAACTGGGGCATCCTCTCTGGTGGGGGAAACTGCTTAATATTCTAGCAATACAGTAGCTCAAGCCACCTGAGATTTGTAAATTGGGAAATCCAAGTTGGAAGTTGTTGCAGATCCCGAACAGAAAGCTGAAGTATCTCCAGATTCAACATGCTTCTCATGCCTTCTAGAAGAGCCCCAACTTTCTCATGTTCAATCAGAGGGTTCTCATTTCCACAAAAGTTCTAATTAATTCCTCGGGAACGCCTACTTTTTGCCTATAATCAATGTCTAAGTGTCTCAAATGCCACATGTTTCAGAGATCAGATAAACACATTTTATGCTCGTCTGATCTCGATTTTTCCTCAGGTGCACGTTGCTCATGCCCCCAAGTGAGATTTGAGCAGTTGTATAGATTGAGACTCAACAGAGAGGTGATCTTAGAGAGGGAACGTGGCAAATATCTTAAATTCCAATGCTCCATACATTTCAAACTACCCATGACAGAAGGTAGGTATTTTAACTTCCAACGCATGGAGAGATCAATTATTTGAAGCCTTTTGAGATTCTTGACAGAACTCGGAAGCCTCTTGATCTTCGTTTGTGACAATTTCAAGCTCAAAAGGTTTTTTAGGCAGACTATAGATTCTGGAAATATATATAGATATATATATGCCTATTTTTTATAACTATATTAGCACAACCACATTAATAAATGTGGTTAATTTTCCACATTTTATATGTCAATTACATATGCAAATGATTTCAATCAATATATATCAACCATATTTATTAACATAGTTGTGCTTGTTGATAGTCAACATGCATGGGGAGGATTAGTAGGTCATGGTTGACCATGGATGCCCATGGTTGACTATAGTTGGACATGTTAAATATGGTTGACAATGATGAGTATTCGTGAACATGGTTGACCATAGCTTTCTATCATAGAATATGGTCATCCATATTGACAATAGATGACCATGGTTGACCATGTTTAATCTTGGTGACTTTGGTTGAGCATGTTTGATTATTCTAACTATGGTTAAACATGGGTTGACCATGTTTTTCCAAGGTTAACTATGGTTGAATAGAGATGACCATGTTTGGTCATAGCTGACCATCATTAACTATCGTTAACCATGGTTGATTATGGCTAATAGAAGTTTACCATGTATTACCATGGGTAACCATGGAAACTAGAGTCAACAATGGTTGATGATGGCTGACCATGTTGATGATAATTATCTACAAACTACCATAGTTGACTATGGTCAATCACAGTTAACCATAGTAAATCATGGTGACCATAGTTGACTATGATTTACCACATTGACTATGAATGGCAATGATTCACTATGGGTGAGCATAGTTGACTATGATGATTAGAGTTGATTGAAGATAACCATGCTTTCTTATGGTCGACTAAGGCTAACATTGGTTGATTGTGGTTGATTATATGGTGACTATTGTTTATTGAAGAAGACAATGCTTGCTCATTGTCAACTAAGGTTGACCATGTTTGATTATAATTGCCCATGGTTTACTATGGTTGATTAAAATTGATATGGTTGACTATGGTCAACATTAGTCAACAATGATCAACTTTGGTTAATTATGATCAACCATGGTTTGACTTTTGTTTGTCACATTACAATGTGTATTGTTTGTTTCTCACATTACAATGTTGATTTTTGTTTGTCACATTGTGACGCAAAGTTTTACTCATTACATGTGACATTATTTTTTGTTCATCATATTACAATGCTACTTTTTGTGCATCAAATTGCGATGTTGATTTTTGTTTGATACATTGTCATGTTAATATTTATTTGACAGATTATTATGTCAATTTTTAAACATGGTTGTATATGGTCAATTGTAGTTGACTATGAGTGAACATTATATTTATCAATGTTTAACTATAAATGAATATTGTTGACCATGTTAACCATGGATTACCATGGTGACCAATGTATAAATTATAAAATAATATATTAAAAGAAATATGTTATTATCCTGGATATGTGCTTTATGATTATAAATTATATATTATAATAAATGTTATGTATGTTAAATTATATCAAGAATATTATAATTAAAATATACAAATTATAATCAAAATTGTGTTTAGTTATGTTTTTTCTCTCTAGATATATTTTCTTTATGTGTATCTTTACCATATGTAATGTGTAATAGAACTGACATTTAAAAAATATTGACATACATACATTGCATCTAACATCTAACGTCTAACACTTACACATTTCCCCTATATTGGGTTGTAGAGCACCTCTTTGTGCAATTATGTATATAGTATTTAAGTTAAAAAAAATTAGAATCTTTATGGTTTGAATTATACCATCATAGACCCATATTAACCTCACATTTATTAAGGGTGAAGAGGGATCAAATATCTTGAGTTGCAAACTTCTTTTAAAGAGTAAAACTTGCAGCTTGAGAGTTTTGATCCTTCTCAGTGCTTGATAGATAGAGGTTAAGATGTACTTATGCTCTGTGAACATGTGTGTGTCAGTGTGTGTGTACACATGTCCAAGGAAGGAATTACACATCTCCTTTATTTTGACCAAAACACCAATAAACAATTTTACTGATAAGTCTTTTTTTCTACTTACTTTATAGCATATATACATAATTGATATTTAATATTTTACTCAACATGAGCATTAAAATGTTTTGTTTATAAACACATTGTTCACATAAAATGTTTATATCGATGCAATAAGCTTTCTCTTTTTCTCTCTTCCTTCAAAAGCGCACACACATTGATTCATAATATATAATATATATAATAATATATATATAGTATAATATTATATATATTATAAAGTTGATATTTGGAAAAAAAAAAATTTTATTATTTATATGGATATTGAAATATTTAATTTAAAGGAATGATATCGGAAAAAAATGTTATTAAATTTTTAATTATTTTTATAATTATTAATTTTAGTGACAAACTCTCTCCTATACTTAAATTGTAAAAAACTTCAAATTCAATATATAAATAAATAATTTAATTATTAAATAGATTTAAATATACGTTAATTTTTAATTAATTACTTTTTCTTTTTTTTTTTCTTTTGCGATATATTATGGACTACAGTTAAACTTAAAATAATAAAAACATAAAATTACATAAGCATATAATGTATATATTAATTTTTGTTAATCTTTTAATACCATTATATTTGTATTAAACGTATATTATTATAGGAATATTGGAAATGTCTTTCCCATTGGAAAATTAACAATTAACTCAAGCAGGAGTATCTTCATTTATTTTATTTGTTTTAGTGATGGACCAAAATTATGATGAAACATGTAAAATTAATATTTTAAATAATTAATTTTATAATAACGATAATATTAAATAGTATAATACAAAGTGAATAATTAACATATATATAATTTTAATTTGGTTAAATCTTCTCATACATATATTTTATTAAATTCTGGAATTTAATATGGAAAATATTGGAAACTGTTTTTAACTGTCAAATTAAACAATTATGAAATATAAAAACTGAGCTAAACGCCTTTGTTATGTATATATTTTAAATGTGAACTTTGTAAAAATTAGATAATTAAATTAATTAATTTTATAAAAAAATATTATAAAACACTATACGGAAAGACTAATTAACTTTGTTTCTTTTTCTCATATCAAAATTCAAAAACCGTATTATTTCTATTTTTATAAATACAATTATTTCTATTATATAATGAAATGGATTTTTTGGTTGACCAGTTATGTGTCGGCACGAGCTCCATACGTGGAAGCACAATGATATGAGAAGCACAACGATATGAGAGAGGAGCACCAACAACCGGCGACGCTCTCTCGTAAATGTGCGAAGGTAATGGGGGAGGAATGATACATGTTGCTATTTTTGTTCATGGTTTCCGGTGTGTCTCATGTAGTGATCGGCAGGGTTCCCATAATGGCAATGACGTGCTCAACTCTGGGAGGAAATGAGGTAGGTTTTGAGCTCGTTTATGGCTAGCTGCAATACAAAAGGAATGTCTTCTTAACAAGTGTGCTAGAGTTAATATTTGTCATATCCATCTTTTTTCACTAGCAGATAAAAAGTGTTTTTATCTCACTGACATTTCTCCTCCTCCGATTGTTATAAACGTGTTAGATTAGTAAAAGGGTGGTGAGAGTAGTCTTTGGAGGAGGTGATGAAAGGGTTTTGGCCATTGTTGTTTAGTTTATTATGTGATGATGTTCACTGTGTGCTACAAATTTTGGAAGTTATTTGTTGGAAAATTGAGATGCAATTATCTAACATGGGAATTGAGGTTTCAAGAGTTTATTTTTTCATAGATCTTTGAATTTTTGAAGAAGGTAAATGTTATTTATTCTCTTTCAGAGCAGTGCAGCCTTGGGGCCATTCAATTATCTGATTTTGGTATGTGGAGTTTGGTATCTTGGGAATTTTTCTATCTGGTTTTAGTAGTACCTTCTACCATGGCTTTCTGAAGACGCAATTGAGGATTTTATGGTTCATTGTGCTTAGTTTTGGGTTACATTGTTTGACGTTGGTGCCTAGTAATAAATTTCAGTTAGTAGTCGAGGATTTTCTGCCTTTGTATTGTGTGGGTAATCTGTTTGTGTCAAATTGTTGCCACAGGGCTAAGATTGGTTGTTTGAGCCGAGTCTGGAAAAAAAAATTGGTCTATAGGCAGTGATTTTCTGCTATTGTATTATGTGGGTAGTCTTATTATATTGATTTGTCTCCATAGGTTAAAGAATTATGGCTCTCTAATGTTCTCAAACTATATATTTCAAAGTTTTTGTGCTTTAGGGATGACATAGTCTTGTTTGGGCGTTGTCCAATTAATCGCTCAATCAGTCAGTGTACAAGTCGTGGGGTCAATCAAGTTAGTATCAATATTGCATACCATTGTGTGACTATGCCACCTCGTCAGAGAATGGTAAGCCAACGGGGTGGTGCCATTAGCAAATTTATTACTTAGCACAGACATTTATTTGGATGGAATTTAGTGGCAACCTTGTTTGACTAAGATCCTACGGAGATTGGACACCTTGAACTTAGAGAATTTGGTTATAAGACCTATTTCTTTGATTCAGAAGTAGGCAACCAAAATATTAAATGGATTCTCGACCCTCGGAAGTTTAGAAGAAGAAGACTACACTTGCATTCTGTTGCAGTACATCAATAACTGGACGCTCTATTTCGTTTGGTGCTCTGAGACAAACATGTCTATAATTACAAGGTTTTTGCAAGCAAGAGAACATAAAATGCTTCCTAAGAAATGTTCATTCTTCCTAAGGAATATCAATTTATGTTTGGATGACATACGCAAGCGTTTGCAAAGGGTGGAAATGTATGTAGTGTCAGAGTCCAATTACGGCTTTGAAAATATCACTAGCACTCATACCGTGATTAATTATCAAGCGATCAACATTGTTCCACCAACTAATGGAACTCCCCTCTAGTTGTCATTTTAGACTAAGGGCAACGTTTTCGCTGCAAAACATCCTTTTGGCACTTTTCCTCAATAAGCACTGCACACCAGTTGTTTCGACAGGCTTCATGGTATCAATCACGAAAACTGATAGTGGGTTTTTACTCTCTCTTGTTTCACTATACTGATTGGAAAATTTCCTGTTATAGTTATGTATTTTGGCACTATGAATCTTGCAATCTTTTTGTGCAGGAACATATATATAGTTATCATGTGTGTGATGTTTTGTAAAACCAGTGGTAAATGATGATTAAACTAGTTTTTGTTTTTTTTTTTTAAGTTTTGATGTTATTCACAGAGATTTTGTTAGAATTTTGCATTTCCAAATTAGTCTTTTTGAATAAGCATGTTTTCAACGTAAAATCCTTTTATTAATAAAAAAATTATATAAACTTTTATTAGGCTTTGTGTCTATGGAGCAAAGTGGACATCACCAGACTAATTTTTTCTAGAAATTCTCCACCATAATTGATGCGTTAGTCAACATGAAATACAACACAAAATGTACTATGTGTGGCGTATCCATTAAATCCTACGATTTTGTCATGCATCCATTAAATCCTACGATTGTGTCACGAGTCCCAGCTATGAGAGCTCACCTAGGACAGACAAGGAAGTATGAGAAACATATGGGCCCATTATATATAGGCATTGTTGGCGACAATTTCGCTTAGATAGCGAATTTCTGGTTGGAATGTAGTGAGGAATTCTTTGAGAAATCTGAGTGTGAAGTGTTTAAGTCATTTTTTTTGTATGGTTGAAAAAATTGAGTGTGGGAATGTTTAAATCAAATTTTTAATGGCACAAATGGATTCGGTATCATCAAAAATTGAAATTTAACATAGCCCAAATTTTCAAAACTTTCTAATAAATTTCATCCAAAATTTCTATTGTTTTCCAAACCAAAATTTAAACCATTTATACTACCTTATATAGATCTACATTTCCCAACCTAGAATGAAACAAAATAAAAAATTGATCTAAAATGAAATGAGATCAAAATTTGGGCATTAACATGATTTTGTTGTTTACTATGTGATCCAAAACGGATTTTGGATAGACTCCTAAGTCTAAATGTTCCTCACAAAGGAAAATGAAAGTCCAAGGAAGTTCCTGGAAATAGCCCTATTGCAAAAATATTTTCCCTCTGAATCTACTACAACTTGAATGGGCTAACATGAACTTAGGATGCAGAAGTTATCGTAGAAAGAAGATGCCCTTTGTTCTTTGGAAAAAAAGGCAAAATCCCCTAAAAATGGCAAAAAAAACACTTATAAAGGGAAATCGCATCGGAGATGGTCCAAGAGGCGGACTTAAGCAGAGGCGGAAGCGACCTCGATCATCTGATCTGATGTATCGGGCTGGAGACAGGCATGTATGCGATATCGGGACCCCAGACTTGGCGATTGCGATTATGCGATATGCCGATTTCCGATGATCAGATCGGTGGATCAGCGTCGGCGACGGAAAGAACCCCCGGGTCGTTCAAAATGCGATATGCGATAGCGATCGCAGCGTGCAATCTCAGTTGTCGGATCAGAAAATGAATAGATGGCCAGGATTAAATCAACGACTTGCGATCGCTGGACCCAACGAATTTTATAAGCTCGATTGCATAAAATTTGAAATCTGGTATTTTCGGATTTTTTGTGTATTAGCACATTTCAGCCATAAAACCGAAATACAAAGGAAAACATCCAAAGTGATAAAGCTGGACCCGAAGGGGAATTATAGGTGCAATTCATAAAATTTGAGTTCCGTAAAGGCGGGATTTCAGACAGGCATTAGGCGAAAAGTGGTATTGGGCTGGTTTGGCCCGATCCCACATATTGGTCGACACGTGGTTGGCAGAGAAGAGAGGAAAACTGCCTTTTCGTGCAGGTAACCTCCGTACTCCTAAGCCGCCCGAAAATGGATATTGACCGTTAGATTGGAGATCTCGTAGATCAACAATGGGGCTTGCAATAATAGCCAAAGGCAGACCTGATGTGGTTATAGGGCGGATGTGATAAATTTTCAAGTTTGATAGAAAGAGTTCGATCGGATTTTTCACGTATTTCCCATGTATTTGGGATTTTACCTAAAACGCTTATGCGATGTGATATAACACCTAATGGCGGACCCAATAGGGATTTTAGGGGCGATTGAATGAGATTTCAAGTCCGAAAATCACGCTCGATAGTGTATTTTGCAGATATATCTGTGTAATGAGATTTTCTCAATTTTTGGGTTTTTAGCTATGAAAAGGCCCCAAAACCTTTGTAACCACTCCTCATCATCATGCCACGCTGCAAGCAAGTGTTTTTACAGGCAATGATGTATTTTGAAGCCACGGAGCCGCAGAGCCAGATGGCCAGTCGAACTAACAAGGAGTAGGGAAGCCGCAGAGGCGCAAAGAGATGATGATATGCTGAGAAATGGTTGTGGTAGCCGAAAAGCCGGAAAAGTACCTCAAAGGAGACATAGAGCTCAATTGAGAGCACGGAAGAAGCAAGAAGCAGAGGGAGCGAAAAGCTACTACGCAGAGTAGCTAAAGGAGTCTTTGGGGTCACTTGGAGGTCAAATGAAAAGCTAGAGCGCTGAAAGTTGCAGAAAGCCAAAGCTAGAGCCAAAGAAGTCAGAGCCGAAGAGCCAGAGCCAAGATCTAGAGCGAGAGTTAAAGCTAGAAAGTTGAGAGCTTCGAAGCCAGGGGATAAGATGGTGTTCTGAACCCATTATGTTCTGTGTAAATCGGTGGAGTTGAGCATGGAGGAGAAGTAGCCCAAAAGTTTTGGGTGAACTCCTAATTAAATTGTTGTCTTATGTGTTTGTTTATTTATTGCACTGTTATCTACATGTTATATTAGCATAAACAACATAGTTTTAAAGTACATAAATAGTCAAAAGTAAATACCAACGTACAACTTATTTTCAAGTACATTATTAATTCAGCATTAGTTAATCATGAAATATCTAAATTTTAAAAGTGAATAAGGTTTTTGTAAATTCACAAAAAGCTTAGTGCCCCATTTTAAAATCACTATGCAAAAATATGTTCACAGAAAAGCGGAGGCAACACTATACACAGAACGGCACAGTAATAAGTGCAGTGCCCATGCGGTATGTATAATGGACGTTCAGATTGGTCGCTTGTAATCTGTGCTATTTACATACTGATTTTCTCAATATTAAAATTGCAGTTCTTAAAATTTGGAATTACAAGCTTATTAATCCCTCAAATTTCTCCCAAAATCACCGCCGCCCATACCATGAGGACGGCCGTCGACTCCGTTACAGCGTGCTGGGGCTCCTTTTGCGAATGTTGTTCGGGACGTCGGTTACTTGACAATGCTTTTGCGAATGTTGTTCGGGACGTCGGTTACTTGACAATGCCATGTGCTATTGGTAAAGTGCGTTTGATCCACGTACAACAAGAGGTTTAAACTGAATCTACGTTAAATGGATTTTGGTGAGGATCTTGATCTTGGAAAGGAGTAAAGTAAATGTAACATTTTTTTTTATAAAGTCTATAGCAAAATTATTAGTTAATATCCAATTGGCACTATTAAAGGTTAGTTAAGGAAATTGCCATATTTATATATTTATATTTATTATTTATTTTTAATTAACCTTAAGTTAATTAAATTATGTTACTTTTTTATATTTTATTTAATATTAATTTTTTGTTATACAATATATTAAAGATGGAGTTTACCATTTAAAAATATAAAATTTTAAAACCATTTACAATACATGTTTGAAATGTTGGTTAATTAAAATGTATTAGAAGAAAAATATATAATTTTATTTAAAATGGATTTATGGTTTATTTAGAAATTATGGGAAGATTTATTGTTTTATTTTGCGAGTGCTGGTCTTAATATTTAGTCATCATGCATTATTTTCTGGATTTTTTTTTATTTTTATTTGAAGATAATTTAAAAAAAAAAAAATGATATTTGTGTTATTATAATTAATTATTATTTATTTTATTTTATTTTTCCTGTAGAAAAAGTTGCAATTAATCATTTGAAAAAAATACATTTTGTAAATGTTTTAAGCATATGCAGATGATAGGAGAAGAACAAGTTTACAATATTATTAATTTATTTTAACTCTAATAATATTTTGACATGATGCATTTATTATTTTTAAAATTTTGTTTGAAAATAATTTTCACTATTGACCCATTTTAATTCTAGATTTATTAAGCACTAAGAAACATCAAATCTCTTAAGATATAAATTTTCTTTTTAGTGCAAAATTTGAGGAAATATTTGCAACTCAAAAGATTTGAATTTTCTCATATCTTTATAGACACTTAGTTAAGATAGATCTCTGTAAACAAAAATATATGATAAACATAAACATTAATGATATATACAATTAGTATTAAAAATTCAATAACCTTGCCTTACTTAGATAAAAATTACTTTAACCAGATAAATTTAATTATTTTCATTAAATTTTTTAAATTTAATAATTTGGAATGAGCCATAAGGCAACTTACATTGGAATGTGTAATGCTACCGACAGGTGTCGACACGGAGCTCCATACGTAGAAGCACAACGATATGAGAGGAGCACCAACAATCGGCGACGCCCCCTTAAAATCACTATGCAAAAATATGTTCACAGAAAAGCGGAGGCAACACTATACACGGAACGGCACGGTAATAAGTGCAGTGCAATTTTTTTAATATTTTTACTTTAATGTATAATTTAAGTAAATAGTTACTAGTATCATTTATTAAAAATAAAAATAATAACTCAATTATTAACTTATTTACTCACAAACACAATAAATATCTAAATATCCAATTCATTGAGCGCCGAGCCTAGACCATAGAGTTCCCATAGATTTCCAACAGGGCCGATCGGAAGGGACAATGAAATTTGTTTGGCTTCATTCGCGATTAGTCTTAGCGTACAATGAGTTACGTTTTTCTTTTCAGTTGACAATAATGAAGGAATATCTTTATCTTAGCGTGTTTTGTTTTTTCAATGGTAATAAGGAAGGAAAAAGCTATAACGGGTTACATTGTATAGTAATAATTAAGATAGACTTATTTTAAATATAAATTTAATGTAAGTGGAGAAGGATTTATTTTTTACATGTAATTTATTATGAGTTAATATTATTTAAATATTATATAATATTTATTATTTTTTTTAAAATTTAAATAAAATTACAAGAAATTTATTATTATTTGATTTTTTTTATTTAAAAAAAAACCAACTTTACCCATTATACTATGCTGTAAAATAAACCTTACTGCTCAATAAAAGTTACTACTAAATAAAAGTTAAATATAAACTCTCATTAAATCCTACCAAAATACATTCAATTTACACCCCTAGAATACACTCAATGAGTTAAATAATTAATGTGTCTTAGATACCATATCGTATAGGTAATGCTTCGCTACTAAGACATGTTAGAATAATTCAAATGAAATGTTGAATAATTCAATGGTTAATGTCGATCCACATGGCTCTCACATTTATCCCCACTAAAACCATCGCTCCGTTTTGGAATTTAACAGTGAGGTTACAAAACCAATTACATTCATTATTGGAGCAACTTCTGTTACCCTTTTTGGACTATAATCGAAATGTAGACATTTCGATGAAATGGTTAAATATGGAAACCAGTGACTTCTAGCGGATGCAATCTAAGGATCCAGTTTGTTCCCGAGAGTGCGTGTGAATGTGAACGTGCTGAGGGAGGCGACGGATCCTCGCCCAATTTTCAGAGGTTCCTGTATCTGCCTGTGATACCCCGTTATTGCTCCTTATTAATTCACCAGAATGACTCAAATCCAGAATCCTCAAACTGCTCAACCTGTCGATTCCCTCAGGCAATCTCCTAATGTTATTACATCGAATAATTCTCAACACACGAAGTCTGGCCATCGACCCTGACTCCAACGCTGGTAGTTCTTCCAGTTTATCCAGTCCCACTAACCACAACACCTCTAGAGTCGGAAAGGCATCCGCACATCCAAAGTTGGAACCCAATTCTGTCAGATTCGAGCAATGTTCAATTTGCAGGCGCCGCAACTGGGGCATCCTCTCTAGCCGGGGAAGCTGCTTAATATTCTGGCAATACGATAGCTCAAGCCACCTGAGATTTGTAAATTGGGAAGTCCAAGTTGGAAGTTGTTGCAGATCCCGAACAGAAAGCCGAAGTATCTCCAGATTCGCCATGCCTCTCATGCCTTCTGGAAGAGCCCCCAACTTTCTCATGTTCAATCGGAGTGTTCTCATTTCCATCAAAGTTCCCATTAATTGCTCAGGAACGCCGACTTCTTTCCTGCAGTCAATGTCCAAGTGTCTCAAATGCCACATGTTGCAGAGATCGGATAAACGCATTTTATGCTCCTCCGATCTCGAGTTTTCTTCGGGTGCACGTTGCTCATGCCCCCAAGTGAGATTTGAGCAATTGTACAGATTTAGACTCAACAGAGAAGTGAGCTCAGAGAGGGAACGTGGGAGATATCTTAAATTCCAGCACCAGCTCAGATTCATGTGCTCCATACATTTGAGATCACCCATCACGGAAGGCAGGTATTCTAACTTCCAACACGCGGAGAGATCAATTATCTGAAGCCTTCTGAGATTCTTGACAGACCTCGGAAGCCTCCTGATCTTCGTTCGTGACAATTTCAAGCTCACGAGGTTTTTTAGGCAGCCTATAGATTCTGGCAAAGACTGTAAATCAGTCCAACTAAGGTCAAGTATTCGCAAGCACGGAAGGTTTGTTAGGAATTCATTTGGAACCTGTTTTAGACATCTATTGTCGCGCAGCAATAATGTGGCTAGTTTTGGGTAGTGGAATCTTTCAGGAAGGGAGCTGATGTTGTTTCTTACCAGCGATATTCTTCTACGACCCTGAAACAGGTGCAGTGGAAGGGTGTTGGAATTCATACCCGCTCTGAAGAGGCATCTTTCTTCTTCTTCAGCAATGTAAATAGCCATGTCTCTTAGCACGTCATGCATCTTGCAACTCACAACACGTCCTTCCCAGTCTTTACTGGCGATGTCAATCAAACAATTATCAATAAGAATATTCAAGTATTGCCGCCCAATCTCTTCTACGTCCGAGCAGCTCCTATTGCCAGTGGCACTCCCCAGTAATCCTTCGGCAATCCAGAGTTGTATGAGATATTCTGTGTCCATCTCTTCGTCTTCTGGCAAAGCGGCACAATAAAGAAAACAGGGTTGAAGACACAGAGGCAGAGCATTGTAGCTCAATCTTAGCTTCGCGAACAACTCTGTTTCTGCCTGTGGACGAGTCGAATAAAAATTTCTGTCTGTATTTCTAAGCTGATCCAGTGCAAGCCTCCACTGTCGATGATCTCCTTCTCCTACCATTGCTACCGCAATGGTCTTAATGGCAAGAGGAAGCCCCTTGCATTCCTTAGCGACGGACTTGGCAGTTTCCTCCACTTGATCGATTTCCTCAAACCCTCGAAAGGCATAATAGCGGAACATTTCCCAACTTTGTTCCTCTGCCAATGGTTCAACCCTCATTATATGATTGGCTCCCATCCTTCGGAGAACACTGTGATCACGGCTTGAAATGATAAATTTCCCTTTAACTGAGTCGCGAAACCCAGTTAATTGCTCCACAATTCTCTCACCTCCAGACCATACATCATCTAAAATCATCAAGAACTTCTTATCTTTGAGGAATGCATAAATTTCAAACCTGGATTCCTCTTCGCTGGCAACTTCGTCCAAATCCAAATCAATTTGTCTGCACAGCATAGCCTGTAGCTTTTGAACTACAGGATTCTGGGAAATGGTCAGCCAAATTACCAAGCCCCCAGATGTCTCCTGGATGCCTTCACAAGTTACTAATTTTTGAAGGAGATGGGTTTTACCAGCTCCGCCAATTCCAGACACTCCAATGATATTTGTAGTACCACTTTGCATCAAAAAACGATGGAGAGCTCTTACATTGGTTTCGATTCCAACGGTGTATGGTTCAAGGATTGTGGGGAAGGCAGTAGCAGCAGTTCTGAGCCTGGCTGATCTATTGGGCCACACTTTATTTTGATTTTGGTTTTGAGGTTCAGCCGGGCCATTCATTCGGCGCATTTGACACATTAAACTCACAACGGATGCGTCCTTCTTTAGGCCTTTGATCCTTTTGGTGAGCCCTTTGATTCTTCGAGCTAATCGATAGCGTTGAATAAAATTGTGAAAAGCAATGTCGCCAGAATTGCATTCGTCCACAAGCTCCTCCGCATCCTCCAGGGTCTTCTGCAGTCTTTGAAGCCAATTTTTCATAGAATTGGACGTCTCCTGCGAGTTCGACATGCTGTCCACAACCATTCTAACAAACTCGAGCTCCTCGCAGATGGCATGGAAATTATTCTTGAAATGGACAACAGACACCGCATCCTCAACAAATTTACTCAACAAAACAGACACCAGCGGCTGTGAGAATGCTGAAATCATTGTTTGCTCCATGCTTATGATTTCTCCCAATCAACCTACAAACCACTACGAATGCAACAACTATAATTCCCAACTGTGTGATAGTTACAAAAGATTTGGGACCCTTTGCCCATCTTTATATCTTATTATTTCAAATTGATTTCCGTATATTCTTCCACAGGATTTGTAAATTTGTGATTTCTCCATTATTGGTGACAACTTCTTCAAAATCTCGTGTCGTTGACAACTTCATCAAAATCTCCCATGGATGTCGTAGAACTTGATGCCCACTCTTACGTGACGCTTCACAGAAGCCTTAGCTCGAGGCAGTTTCGTTGTATTAGGTAAAACATTCATCACTCGTTTTTAGAGTCGCATACATATTTTCAGCAAGCTCAGAAGTCAATAAAGTTGCATTCTAGCCAGCTTTAACCGAGCGGCGATTAGATATTGCAAGCGTTGCAGCGTCCAACGAAGTTACGAAGAAATCCGTTTAGCAGTGTTGACTGTTTAATTTCATTAGAAAAATGTCAAATTCATTAAAAAATTAATGAATAATCCGAAAGATCCAGAACAATATGAATCCCAAAAAATTGAACTCAGAATATTCATAATATTTTTCGTTGTAATAGGTAAAACATTCATCACTCGTCTTCAGAGTCGCATAGATATTTTCAGCAAGCTCAGAAGTTGCATTCTAGCGAGCTTTAACCGAGCGGCGACTAGGTATTGCAAGCGTTGCAGCATCCAACGAAGTTACGGAGAAACCCGTTTAGCCGTGTGGACTGTTTAATTTCATCAGAAAGATGTCAAATTCATTAAAAAAAAATAATGAATAATCCGAAAGATCCAAAACAATATGAATTCCAAAAAATTGAACTCAGAGAATATTCATAATATTTCATATTTAATATTTAATAATTTATAATAGTTCTATGTCATTTAAATATATGTAGGACAATCTCATTAATAAATATGATTGATATTGTCATTTTCATATATTTGATTGATTTATAATGAAGTAAATTTGTCTATATTAACTATATTTATTGTGGTTGTGGTAGTAGACTACTTTGCGAAGATTCATAAATCATGATTAATTATTGTTCATGTATGGTTAAAAATGGTTGTAAAGGATTTACCATGGTTGATAATGGTCGACCATGGTAAGCAAGGGTCTAAAACATCCATAAAAAATCATTGGTTTGATTAATCTATAAGAATTATTCCTAACCAAAGATTGTTGATGGTTGATGATAATTGACCATGGTTGAAGAGGATTGATGAGATTTACCATAGTTGACAAGTTTGACTATGTTCAACCATTAATGTAACAATGTATTTATGTTATATTAATGTTCACCACGGATGACATGTCCACCATGGTTGATAAGGTTGACTATGGCTAATTGAGATTGACCATGGTTGACAAGGTCATGGATGAACAAGATATAAAATCATTGGTATGATTAATCTAGAAGAATTATTCCTAACTAAGGATTGTTTATGGTTGATGATAGTTGACCATGGTTGAAGAGGATCGATGAGATTGACCATAGTTTACAATATTGACTATGGTCAACTATTAATGTAATAATGTATTTATGTTACATTAATGCTCATCATGGATGACATGTCCACCATGGTTGATAAGGATGACTATGGCTAATTGAGATTGACCATGGTTGACAAGGTCATGGATGAACAGATATATAGTTGACTAAGTCAATCATGATTGACATGTATTATTAATGTGAAAATTTATAGCTAAATTATTATTTTATTATTATCCAATATTTTCATATGTTTGATTGTTTATAATGTAGCAAATTTGCCTGTATCAACTACATTTTATTGTGGTTGTGGTAATAGACTACCTTGCGAAGATTCATAAACCATGATTAATTATTGTTCATGTCCGCTGACATGGTTAAAAATGGTTGTAAAGGATTTACCATGGTTGATAATGGTCGACCATGGTAACCAAGGGTCCAAAACATCCATAAAAAATCATTGGTTTGATTAATCTAGAAGAACTATTCCTAACCAAAGATTGTTGATAGTTGATGATAGTTGACCATGGTTGAAGACGATTGATGAGATTTACCGTAGTTGATAAGTTTGACTATGCTCAACCATTAATGTAACAATATATTTATGTTATATTAATGTTCACCATGGATGACATGTCCACCATGGTTGATAAGGTTGACTATGGCTAATTGAGATTGACCATGGTTGACAAGGTCATGGATGAACAAGATATAAAATCGTTGGTTTGATTAATCTAAAAGAATTATTCCTAACTAAGGATTGTCTATGGTTGATGATAGTTGACCATGGTTGAAGAGGATTGATGAGATTGACCATAGTTTACAATATTGACTATGGTCAACTATTAATGTAATAATGTATTTGTGTTACATTAATGTTCACCATGGATGACATGTCCACCATGGTTGATAAGGTTGACTGTGGCTAATTGAGATTGACCATGGTTGACAAGGTCATTGATGAACAATCATGATTGACATGTATTATTAATGTGAAAATGTATAAATAAATTATTATTTTATTATTATTATCCAATTTTGAGGATTGACATGTATTATTAATGTGAAAATGTATAACTAAATTATTATTTATTTTGAGGTCACGGCCAAAGCAAAACACCGAAGGGACCACCTCCACATAACACCTCACCCCTTTGGGTTGTGAACTTGTGACTTCTTAAGGAGGAAATCACATGCTGCTTAACCATTAAGCCCACTCAATTATTATATAATTATAACATTTAAAAAAGATGAATAAATTATTTATATATTAATAAATTAATTAACCCTAAACTTCATTAATTAACTTATTAAAACCTCAAATTTATCATTAAAACCTTAAACTTCAAGTTAGTTTATTATTAAACCTTCTCATAAAATCATTTTAGTTTATATTAAACCTTCTCAAATAAAGTTAACAAAATTATATAAGCCGTTAACTAACGTTTAAATCCTTATTAATAAACCCTATTATGGCTAGATTTTATTAATAAATTAATAAAATTATAATTAATATTAATATTAATAACCTCTTAAAACTTAATTTATTCATTAATATAAATTATATCATGATTATTAAATTATAATATAATAAATACTTTTTCCTCTATTGAATATTTAGCATCAATCTTATATTAAATACTATATATTTATTTTAATTTTATTTAGAATAATTTTATGTTGATATATTTTTATTAATTGAATATAAATATGGAAGATTATCGAAGATTATATTAAAATTATATTAAAAAATTATTAATTATTAAATATTAAAATAAAATATAAATATTAGGGTTGACTTTAAGGTTTATGTTGATTTTGGTTGACCATATTAACTATAGCCAATCATAGTCAATCACAAGTGACATGTGGTGATGTGTAGATAAATGTATGGTAATAGAGCTTGTAAACTAGGTCAATCTAGTTGACTATGGTTTACCATGGTTGACTATGTTTGACCTAGTAAATTTGGGTCAACATATTAAACATAGGTCAACCTAGTAAATCCAGTAAACGTACATCAACTTAGTATGCCTGGTAAATGTAGTTTAGATTGCAACAATATTTATTATTTGTGAAGTTGTGATATCATTTGTTGTTAATCGTATTGTGATCCCATTTGTTCTTTGTGAAGTTTGTTTTGTTGTTTGCTATTTGTCACATTTCAATGCCATCACATTGCGACATGGTTTATTGATTAGCACACTATGGCATTGTTTTTTGTTCATCATGTATGGATGTCATTTTTTGTTAGTTAAATTACAATATTGTTTCTTGTTCACCACATTATGATGTCATTGTTTTGTCCCACTGGCATGTTGTTTTTTGTTCATCCCATTACAACTTTGCTTGACATTTGTCACATTACGACATTGTTTGTTCGTTGTCACATTGCGATGTTAATTTTTTAAGATGGTTGTTTTGGTTATTGAGTTGACTATAGGTAGACTTTGCTAACCATGGTTTTCAATGTTTAACTACTAGCAATCGCAACATATGTTGCAAAGGAAATGTCATAAGGCGGTAGCACATGACGAAAGGACAACCAAATCGTCTCCTAGAAATATTATGATTGTTGTTAGAGCTTGATTTTTTGTTTCCTTGGGCAGTCCAATCTTCTGAATTTGAGTTAGATGAGAACAAAAGCTAGAGAGAAAAAAAAATGTGCCTACCCTAGTTATTCTCACATTAAAAAAAAGCAACCTAAACTAAGCTAGTAAGACTTTTGACAACTTTACGCTAATAGAAAACCTGACCTAAAAAGGAATAAACATATTGGTTGTAGTAATCATCTAAATTAGAATAAACATGTTGGTTATATTAATCATCTCAGCCATTTTCTTAGATCCCTAATAGATGAAGGTGTAGCCTCTTCTCCATTGTTGCTTTAAGAGGCAAAAATATCTATTTTTATAGGACCAAGCATGCTATTCAAGCTTGGGCTCTTGCTGGCATATGGAACTACTAATTGGACATTGATATGGGGACTTTCAATCCTTGGAGGATGTTCCTCTTGCTGCTCATGATTACTGAGAAAAAGACACATTCACATTGCAACATTTGGATGCAAGACTATTTTGCAAGGGCCATTTTTTAAAGGTAAACACGACAATACACAATTCCATTTTTCTATCTATCATGACCTCTCAACAATTATATTATAAGTATAGGAAACAATGTGCATATTTATCCCACAATCACTTGTTTGACCACTCAGATTCAATTTCCAAGTTACGCAATTGGCTAGTCTTACTCTTCACTGGTAGGAGAGTGTACAAAGCAGCAATTTCTCCGAGCATGACAACATGATCAATATAAATGGTTACACTGTAGGTTTACAGTACAAGCTTGGGTTTCCCATTGACCACTTCAGGTTGATGGATAACTTGGCCTCCTACTACCCATAACAAGGCCTCCTACCATAACCCAGTTTATTATCTCGTCCTATTTATAATTAGAATACCCAGACTGATAATGATCGAGTGAGATGCTCCATGTAGGATTTTCCTCATACTAATATCCATATATATTGGCCTTGAACCCATATGCAAGTTGAGGCTAAGGCTGAGGCTTGGGCCTCCATTATCAAATCCTTCACTGCAACCACAATAGCGGATTCATCTCCATCATACAAAGGGGTTGATCTAGATATATGTGTGGGTCTCTATTCATTTATGTCATGGGCCCCTCTTACTCCTCATAAGGGCATGACACCGATCTATATGAAAAGTCATGGCTCATCTCTTGCTTAACTGTGAGTATAACAAGTGTCTTAAGAGGGACATCTAGGTTTTCCTGCCTAACATAAATGTATTGTTCAATCAACGACTTTTACTGCTACTTTGTGATATTGATGTTATAATTTCTCTTAATCATATCCATCACCAAAGAGAGTGGGATTGTAGTTATCAAAATAATTAAAATGCATCATGAGAATGTCCAGAATTTACTTTGTGCTTGGTTTGTTTCTAACAATTTCTTGAGCTTCCTGTAAAGATTTTGATAATCCCCTCATTCTCACGACCTCTTGCATCTCATGTTTGGAAATAATACATTTTATCAGCAAGATGCATGTTTGACACCTAATGACATGGTGATGTGCACAAAATCCATGCCACAAACAATCCACGTGATTCAAGAGTCAATTGAGGTCACTTGTTCCCATTGGGAAATGTTAGAGGTAATAGAAAATGGAAAACATGGAGAGACAAGCCTCCCTTCATAACTCATAAATAAGGAATATATCAAACCCATAGTCGAAGTTATTCCTCAACAACACCCTATTACAAAAATTTGTGGAACTATTATTTCCTTCTCATTTATTAATAGTGTGATGTATTTTTCAATTTTGCGGTAACTACCCTTTTTCCCTCAGTTGTTGCCTTGAAACAATAATATGACAAATAATATTTTCCAACTTCTAAGCATGGGAAGACAAGCGCGTATAGGAGTACATATATGAGTAGATAGAAGATACATATTGTAAATAATAAATTTCAATTATTAGCTTGAACCTTATAGCTTCCCATTGATATCAAACTTATATATTAAGAATATATTTGGATATAGAAAAACCCTAATGGCTTCTAGTGCCCGATCCAAGATTTTCACCCTCATCAAACAATTCAAAAAATTGCATGTGGGGATGAATTGATTGGGACCCCAAATTTCATTATGTAGGGACTCGAGAAAGAAAAAAGATGATCAACAATTTTTGAAAGAAATCACTCGGGTCTTTGAAATTCAATCAGAAAAAGGACCACATAAAAAACAATTAAACCAATGAATCACTAGATTTAAACCCTAACCAACCAAAACTCGCACTGTGAAATGTGAAAACTAACGTAAAATCGAAAGGTTACATGAGAAGTAACATTTCGAATTGGTCGTCTCTTCTCCATTGTTGCTTTTAGAGGCTGAAATACCTAGTTTTATAGGACCAACCATTCACTTCAAGCTTGGGCTCCTTAGACAAGCCTGGGATCTTGCCAACATATGGAACTACTAGTTGGACATTGATATGGGGACTTTGAAGCCTTGGATTATGTTCCTCTTACTCATGATTGTTGGGAAAAAGACACATTGACATTGCAACAATTGGATGCAAGACTCTTTTGAAAGGATTATATTTTAGAGGTAAACACTACAATACAAAAATCTTTTTTTCCATTTGGTGGGACCTCTCAATAATTAGATTACAATTATAAACAAAAATGTGAAAACTTATTCCGCAATCACTTGTTTGACCATAAGAATTAAATTTCTAGATTACAAAATTGGCTAGCTTTAATGTTGACCAGTAGGAGAGTGTACACACTAGCAATTGCTCCTAGAATGACAACACAACCAATCTAAATGGTGGTCTTCCCAAATGAGTTGTCAATTTTATTTTTCACAGTTAAACGGCGTAGGATCTTCTATAGTCTTCGGCAATATTTTCTTTCATTTAGAGGAAGAGATCCTTCATATCCCAACTTATTTCTTTAGTAGTTAAGGTGATCATCGGCTTTTTATTTAGATTCTATTCAGGATTTTGTAATTCACTGGAAAGAGAGAAGTGATCGAGAAATAATCTCATTGTAGCTGATCGTGGATCAATTCTTTGGTTTGTAAATTGTTAGAAAATATTTTTTGGAATTTTAAAATTAGGCCTCTTAAGTGGAGTTGGCCTCAAAGATGAGCGTTCCTTCTTGGTTGAACTCATGAATTTTCTCTTATAATGCTGTCGTGAACAAGTTGGATCTCCAAAGAGTATGGAGCAATTCCAATCAATTAGGATCAACACATTTTAGAATTTACCACCATGCTTAAAAATTTAACTTGTTTGATAGCTCTAAAGCCCCAACATGCCTTTCAAATCCTCCTATAATGCAAACATCTAGCAACTCAAGTCCTCTGACTTATGGTCAATCCTTGAATAGATTTCCAAGTTGGATCATGCCCAAACAAAGGAATCATAAAATGATTGAAAGAGCATGACATATAGAAATGAAAGTGCTTTTCTCTTATCTTAGATCATTAACATATACCGTGATAAGTTTGCACTCACACAAAATAAAGTAATAGCCATCCACTACTTAGCTAAGTCTCTTGTTTTCTTTTAGTAATTAACAAACAATACATAATTTCAAAAGATAAGAACCTTTCACTTTCCTTTAGTTGTTATTTTCATTATCTTATTGTAATTCACATATGGTGAGGTTTTTCCTATTCCTTACTTTTCTCATTGCTAAAATGAACGTAGTTTCACACAGTAATTACTTTGAGTTAGTAAATAATTCACAACAAGTAATTTTGCACAATTTACTATTTCAGACAATAAGCACAAAAATTCTAGCTAAGTCAAACATTACATAATAACATGGATTCTTCTTTTATCACAACAATATTTAAGTTTCCTATAATAGTTGTACAACAGTGAAATCACACCCTTCCTATAGGACTGCAGACAATTCATTTTACAGGTATAAAACAAGCATTCAAGAACCTGTCACTTTAATTATTAAGCAAAGTGATGAGCCTCGTCATTGGGTAATTATATGGGCCTTAATTCACCTCCTAGACTAGTCAAACCAACTATTCTCACAACTTATTGTATACTTTTGATTATATTTTGTTTATGAGATGAGTTAGAGTTGGATATTTTGCTTTGTGGTCTAATGCATATTTAATGCAAGATTAAATGATAAAAGCAAGGAATTTTGGATAAGACCATGGTCAAAACTCGAATGGGACAAGGGAGAGGAATTATAGGAGGTAAATCCTCCTCATTTACTACCTCTCAATTCGAATATTCCTCCATCAACTCGAAGTGCAAATAACCAAATCATGAGGACTAGAAGGCAACCGAGCAAGTGAAAGACAAAGCACCAGTTTATCTCGAGTTTGGGAGTTGAGCCTCCCTAATTTTAAGGAAGTCATTGGAGACTTCAGATGTATAAGTAGAGAGGCCTAGGGCCTCAGTAGGATTCAGATTTTTTATTGTAAAACTCTACTCCATTTTTGAGCTGCAATACTTGTGATAGTTTTTTATGTAATCCATTGTTTTGATAATAAGAATGAGTTTTGTTTTGAGCCAGCACTAAGTTAGCTCAGAGGGCTGAATCTCTTGGGTTAGGGCCCAACCCTAGCAGCCAAGGCTCCTCTTTATTGTACATTTATGTTAGCATAGATTCACAGTTTTTTGTTCATTTTCTTAAGTAGTTGCATTTCCAGTGCAGTAATGTAGACTAGATTGGTTGTATGTTAGTTTGCTTCCATTTGTGTCTTCTTTCAGTTAGTAGGTTAGCAAGGAGAAAAAGGATCACCACAAGGTTTTCAGCAGGTGCCTTGGCCTCACTTCCTCCCTCTGGGACCATGACTTGAGGAAGAGACCCTTCAGCAGCCCCAAAAACACAGATTTCTAGTTCTTGCATGAGCTTTGGAGTTTGTTGTCTTGATTCAGTATTTGGTTCATTTCATTGTCATCTTTTTCCATTACTCTATTTTTGCAATAAGATCTCACTCATGTTCTCATTTCCTTCAGCACTTTCTTCATGCATAATATGGGCAATTGATTCATGCTTTCATAGTTTATGAAGATGTATCTTGTTGCCTAGTTCTTGAAATAAACACATGTTTTAAGCACTGCAAGTACTTCAGGAGGAGGTCTAGACTTCACCACCAGCATCCATCTTCCACCTCATCAACCTTAACCATCTCTTATTCCACCATCACCCTCACTAGTTTTTTTGTCCTTTTTCATTGAAATTCCCTAGACACATTGAGTGAATCTATGTTAGGTCCCTATACTACTAGTGTAAGCTCTTATCGTTATAAGTAAAACCCCCTTATTATATTGTTGTGCCCATTTAGTCCCCATATTTTTATTATTGTGCCCCATAGAAGCCCACTATTGTTATTATTGTGCCCTTACATTATTATTCTTATGTCGGCTCTGATTATATTATGACCCCTTAGACTCCTATATATAAAAGGAGGTCTTGTCATTTGTATCATCCAAGAATTGTTCATTTTTGTAATGTAAAGGAGGTTTCCCCCTCGAAGAGGCTTAATTCTAAGGCATTGATCTATCTTTTCTATCTTTTCATGAGCTAGTTTCATAACATTTGGTATCAGAGCTTTGGATTCTAGGGTTTCGCTGCTCCAAACAGGTCATCATGGAAGTTTCACTATAACTTGTTTTCTGTGATGTTTCAGAATCTAAAAAAAACATTTGAGATTACATCGTTTTAAACCTCTGGTCCAATTTTCAGATTTTGTATCACTATATTTTCAGAGATATGATCTGAGGAACTTAGGGTGTTTTCAAGCTCCAGAATTTCATCTAAAATAGGTCATCGTGGAATTTCCGTTATAACCTTTTCTCTATGAAGTTTAAGAACCTAAAACAAAAACCCATTTGAGAAGAAAGCGGTCTGAACCTTGGGTTAGAATTTCAGATCTTGTCTCTCTATATTTTCGGATATATGATCTGAGGAATTTAGGGTTTTTGCAGATGCCCGAATTACATCCTAAACATGTGACCTTGGGAAAATCGTCATAACTATTTCTCCAAGCATCATATTGAAATTTCATAAGAAGTTACAGAAAGAGGACAGACTCTGTTTTGTTTGGGTATAATTTTTAGAATGTAATATTGGAACAATGACACATGGAATGTTGTACAAGTTCACTCTACTAAACTAGTCTATAATTAGGTCATCGTGGGAGATTGGGAATAAATATTTCTTCAGGAATCCAATTATGATCAGACTTTCAGATTTAGAAAGAGGACTCATAGGGCTATTACAAATCGAAATTTCAGAACTTAAAAATCCAAAAGTATAGAGTTACATTCGTTTCAAGATCGAGCTCCTAAAATCAAGAAAAAGTGAGATGAAGAAGTTTGATGGCAAGGATCTGATAAATTGGATACTACAAATGGAGAAATATTATGATCTACATGGTGTACCACTGTTACAAAAGGTACGTATTGCATCTAATTATTTAGAACTGAATCAATTTTTATGGTATAAAGGGCTTTTTTCTCATAAACCACTTGTCACATGGTCAATTTTCACGGAGGAAATGATAACACATTACAAGGATAAAGAGAAACACCTTCTTTAGCCAATTGATAAATCTTAAACAAAAGGGTTCAATGGCAAAGCACATTGAGGACTTCCAAAAATTGAATATAAGGGTAAATGATATTCTAGAGAAGAAAATGGTTGATGTCTTCATAGGGACTTTAAAGGATAATGTTCAACACGAGGTTCATCTTTGGGAATCTGATTCATTGGAGAAGGCATTCAAGTTGGCAAGAAAAATTGAAAGTGAAGTTTTGGAAACAAGGAATCACACCACTCACGACTATAATTATGGAAGTGTTTCTTCTCCTAGCCTTCCACAACCTACAAGGTTTACACCACAACAATTGGAAGAAAAAAAATAAAAAGGGCTTTGTTACAATTGTGATAGAAAATACACTAAAGGTCAAAAGTGTGCTGAGAAGAAATTATTTTAGATAGATTATGAAGAGGAGGAAGAAAAGGATCAAGAAACATCAAAAGAAGAGGATATACACAAGGAACCCACCCTAGAGAAAGAAGAAATGAATCCGACCATATCTTGTAAAGCATTAGAAAGAATTACCACTCCTCAAACTCTCAAGTTAAAAGGACATATCAAGAAGAAAAAGGCTCAAGAAGTGAAAGATCACATTGAGAAAGAAGAAATGAATCCAACCATATCTTGTAATGCATTGGCAGGAATTACCACTCCTCAAACTATCAATATAGAAGGACATGTCAAGAAGAAAAATGTTCAAGAAGTGAAAGATCACATCGAGGATCAAGAAATGAATCCGACCATATCTTGTAATGCATTGGAAGAAATTACCTCCTCAAACTATCAAGATATAAGGACATATCAAGAAGAAAAAGGTAATAATGTTGATTGATTCAGGCAATAGCCATAATTTTACTCATTATAAGATAGCCAAGGAATTGAATTGCTTCCTATATCCAGCACCAAAGTGTCAAGTGATGGTTGCAAGTGGAGGAACCATAAATTACTCTGTAAAGTGCCATAATGTCAAGCTATCCATGGGAGAATATGTATTGAATAGCCCAATGCTTTCCATTCCAATGGGTGCTACTGATGTTTTACTAGGAGTCCAATGGCTACAATCTTTGGGTATGATACCTTTAAATTTTCAAGAATGTTTCTTGAAATTTTTTTTGGAAGGAAAGGAAGCTGAATTGAGGGGTATCAAAGGGAAACCGGGAAAGATAATCAACTCTGATAGCATGACAAAGCTTCTAAATAAAGAAAAACAGGGCATAATTGCACAATTATTTTCATTAGAGGATCCCACATCGAAATCATGTATTTCTCCAGGTCTTCAAAATGTTTTGGATAATCATTCCAAGGTATTTGAGACTCCCAAAGGCCTCCCACCTATTTTTGATCATGATCATGCTATTGATTTGATTCCAGAAATTGTTCCTCCAAACATCAGGCCTTATAGATATCCATATGCCCAAAGGAGTGGGAACTCATTCAAAAGATGCAGAAGATCCTAGTTCAAATAGTATTGTGAGAACTTGACAAGGAAGGAAAAATCATATTGGAACCTAAAGCAGTCACAGAACCGAGAAATCGACAGCTACGAAATAGATCAATTTTAGAGAATCTCATCAACTGGAAGAACTTACCCGCTGAAGATTCCACATGGGAGGACAATAATTTATACAAAAGCATCAATAACTACTCAAGTGTTGAGGACAACACTTTTCTGAAGGAGAGGGGCATGTTAGGTTCATATTCTACTAGTGTAACCCCTTATTGTTATTAGTAAAACCCCCTTATTATATTTTTGTGCCCATGTAGTCCCCATATTGTTATGGCCCGATAGAAGCCACTAATTGTTATTATTGTGCCCTTCACTTATTATTGTTATGTCAGCTCTATTTATTATGACCCCTTAATACGGCCTATATATAAGGAGGTCTTGTCATTTGTATCATCCAAGAATTGTTCATTTGTGTAATGTAAAGGAGGTTGCCCCCTCGAAGAGGCTTATTTCTAAGGCATTTATCTATCTTTTCTATCTTTTTGTGAGCCAGTTTCATAACAATCTAGCCATCTCTTCTCTTGGATATTGACTCCTGAGTGTTCCTAGACCTTCTAACACCCTATCCCACTCGTCACACCTCTTTTCCTAGCTTCCCAACACCTCCAACACCTCACAATTAGCTCTCAGTTGTATCTTGTAGGTTTCCTTTAATTCCTACACGATCATCCTATAGGTTTCTAGTACATCCTGTAGGTTTTCCTAAAACTGTTTTGAGGTCGGATTGATGGGGAACCTCTAGGAAGTCACAAAATCCTCCTAGGACCCTTCCACCCCATCCAATCACTCCATAAGCCTTTTAGCCATCCTCAACCACCTTCCATCCACCTGTCACATCCACAAGAACAATTAAATTGCATGCTTGATTTTACCAAAAAACCCAAAAAATTGAAAATAGATTTAGTTTAGTTTTCTTTCTCACACATTAGCATGGTTTGATGCTCTTTACTTCTGTAACTTAGATAGCAGCATTAGGTTAGTGTTGATTTAGCAATTCTTCTTAGCATAGCTGGTTAAATGGTTAATTAGGATATGGTTTGATTTAGCATTACATGTTATTTTCCTCATTATGACAATAGAGTAGCTCTCTTAGAATATATTTTCTCTTCTTCCATCAAAGAATCAAGCTTCTTCTGACTCTATAGAAGTCTGTCTTGGAACCCCTGAGGTCTCTCGCCGAATGAATGATGACAACAGGCAGGACCTTCACTTTTACTTGTGCATATAGCACTGTCACCTCCAAGTTTGTACGAACCCCAGTTGATAAGTAAATTTGGTAGCCCAGAAGTTGCAGCATCCTTACTGCAATATTGGTGCTCATCACTTTTTGGCGTCGTTGCTGTGGAGGTGTCTGAGTAGAATGTTATTACTACTTTCTTTTCTTCTACTTCTTGTCTTCAATTTTCTGCCATTAGTTTATTTATGCAAAAGTAATCTAGTAGCTTCCTTTCTTTCATCTTTCATTATCTACTTTCCTTTCCATTTTGCAAGTAGAATTTCAATTCAGCAAGTAGCTTCTTCATTTTGTCAGTGATTTTTCATTCAATCAGCAATTTCATTTCTGCAAAGTACTTTCTAGCTTAAAAAATCTTACAAAAACCAACCCAAAAACATTTCCTTTCATGCCTAGTAGGAATAAGGACAATTTAGGGAAATTCTTGCCAAATACCCCCACTGCATCCAACAGCCAACCTTCTCTCTTCTTCGGTGGCTATGAACTGGAGGAATCTTTAGGTGAGCAACCTGACATATTTGAAGAACCTACAGGGGAAGAAGAAGAAGAAGAACCCATTCCTACTGAATCAATGGCTAAAAAACGAAATGACAGAGGGAATAGAGAGCGAGTTGAGGGTGCCTTCCTCATAAGGGAAACCAACAGGAACACTAAGATGAAGAATATAAGCCACTCTGACCTACCTCATTTCCATGGCTTGACCACAAGGGACCCCGACACTTTCCTATTTGAGTTTTTTGTTATATGCCGAACCTATGACAATACAGATGATGAGAAAAAATTAAAACTATTTCCATCTACCCTCAAGGATGCAACATTGCACTGGTTCATGGGTTTACGTGGAGATACAACTTGGGTTCAGATGCATCAGGATTTTAACAACAAATATCAAGACTAGTGTAGGTCAAAGGATACTAAAGAAGAAATTTTCAAGATGACCATGGGCCAAGATGAATCCTTAGAAGACTAATAAGAAATATTATAGCTCAATTACAAAAGGGTCAGGTGCACACTTAAACCCGAGTCACTAAAGCTGGTCCTGCTCAGAGGAGTAAGGGAAGATCTTTTGGATACCTTAGATTTTTTAGCAGGAGGACATATCTACCAATTACCCTATGAGAATATCAAGGTTGTCTTTAGAAACCATTCTAGGGCAGCTAGGAAAAAGGGTAGGGGTAGTCACCTATGGCCAGTACATCATCTTCCAATTCATCCATCAAGGGTGAAATTGGAAATAAGTTGGAAGATTTCAAAAGCTAGATGCTTCAAACCCTTGCCTTGCAATTAGACACCATGAAAATGAAAAGGAAGCAAGAGGAAGCAGAGAGAGACTTGGCCATCCTTTTCCCTAGATGCACCAAGAGGCATCCTAGGAACGAATGTCCATTGAACTCTATTGAGATTTGCTCGGTCTGTGAAGAAAACCACTCCACATATAAGTGCCCTTCTTTACCCGAACTCAAATTAGTATATCAAGGAGCTGAGGGGGTCACTGAGCAACTTTACTACATCAACCAAAGGAGACCTCCTGGGCCTAGACCATACCAACAGAGCGTGCAAGGGCCATCCCATGCATATTACAACCCCAACCAAACCACATCTATACCTTCATGAGGACCCCCTACTCATCCTTCCTGGTCTACCCCCCCCTCCTTGGTCCTATGCATCTCAGTATCATTCCCAACCAGTCATCCAATGATTTCAACCTTACGCATTTCCACAACCTCAGTGGAATACACCACTCCAGGGGTGGAGGCCCCAATACAACAATTCTCCAATCCTATTCCCTCCACCACCTACCCAACCAAAACTCCTACACTCTGCTCCACCCAAGCAACCCCAGATGCCTGTGTAGCCAAATCCAAACCTGAACAATAGGTAGGCTCAACAAGTATATAGTGGAGAGACATCATATCCAACTTATGTTGTAGAAATCCAAGAGATAAACCTAAGATCTAGGATAATTCTCCCAGATAACCAACCTCCCCTCCACATAGGGAGGTTGAGGAAGAAAGAAATGAAAGCAACCTTAAATTAAATCCACCATTTCCTGAGAGATTACCCCAACCACTCTAGCCTACCCCAAAAGAAACTGAACTTCTGGGAGAATTGAAAAATCTATGTGTAAAGATCCCCCTTCTCCAGGCAATAAAAGATGTTCCCATTTACAAGAAGTTGATTAAGGAGAAATGCTTCAAGCATCCAGGAAGAAGAAAAATGGATGCCCCTACCATTAATGTCATTGGGCAACTGTCCAACTTAATACTAGGGTAGGTAATATTTTTGAAATATTTGGACCCTGGAAGCCCTGTAATAGATGTGCATATCAATGGCACCATCGTCCCACACACTCTGATCAATCTTGGGGCTACCATTAATGTGATTACCAAGCACACCATGCTCAAGCTCAACCTCCAAGGGTCATTGAGGAAGACCACAACAGTTTTTCAACTTGCAGATCATTCCACAGTCACCCCCAAGGGAATTGTGGAGGATGTGATGGTCTCCATTGACTCTTGGGAGTACCCTACAGATTTTCTAGTTCTCCACTCTAAGGCTAAGCTTACTAGTTATCCTCTCATCCTTGGGAGGCCATGGTTGGCCACAACCGATGCTTACATTAGCTATAGAGTTGGGAATATGACCATCAAGAACGGGCATATGTCCAAACAATTAGTCCTATACCCTCATGCTCAACCTTCTCTAGAGCATGATTTACCTTTATGGTTGGAGGAGGAGGAAGAATATGAGGTTTATTTCACCCAACTTTATGCTTTGGAAGCAACCATAGGAGGAGGACAGCAAAATGAGGATGACTTAATCACACCTGCTCCAAATTCCAACTCTCGGTTCGTTACCATTAGAAGAAGAAGTAAGTGAAACCTAGAACAATCATCCAATTGACTTATGCTTGGCTTATTCCAACCCACTCCGTGTCAAAACCATGGAATTCAGCCCAGAGAAAACCTTGAAAATTAATCCATCTCTTTCTGCTCTCAAAGAGGAAAAGCTATGCAACATGCTGAGAGAAAACCTAGAAACCTTCGCTTGGAGTTACAAGGAAATGAAGGGAGTACACCCCTCAATGTGTACTCACCACATATACATCAAATAAGGTCGCAAGCCAGTCTGGCAACCACAGAGGAGGATGAATCCAGTTCTTAAAGATATAGTCAAAGAAGAATTACAAAAACTGCTAGATGCAGGATCCATTTACCCTATCTCCGACAGTGAGTGGGTCTCTCCTTTAGTGTTAGTTCCCAAGAAAAATAGTAAGTGGAGGATTTGTGTCGATTACAGGGAGTTAAACAAATCCACAAAGAAGGATCATTTTCGCCTACCCTTCATCGACCAAGTGCTAGATGGCTTGGCAGGGAAAAAGTGTTTTCCTTTCCTAGATGGATTCAGTGGGTACAACCAAATCAAAATCTACCCAAAAGACCAGGATAAGACCACATTCACCTGTCCTTGGGGTACTTTTTCCTACAGGGTCCTTCCTTTTTGCCTATGTAATTCTCTTGCCACTTTCCAGAGAGAAGTCTTGAGTATTTTTGTTGAATGATTACATGATGCAGTGGAAATTTATATGGATGATTTTACACCTTATGGCTATGATTTTCAAGAAGCCCTGACTAACCTAGGAAAAGTATTGCACAAATGCATTGAAATGAACCTGTCTCTTAGTCCAGAAAAAAGTGAATTCTTAATGACTGAAGGGACTGTGCAAGGTCATTCAATATCTCAGCAAGGATTGTAGGTGGAACCAAACAAAATAACAATCATCCAAAGGGTCCCACCTCCACAAAAGTAGAGATATGTCAGGAGTTTCTTGGGGTTAGCTGGATACTACCAAAGGTTCATAAAGGACTGCAGCAAGTTGGCCTCTCCTTTATTTGGGTTTTTGGCCAAAGATTTTGAGTTTATATATTCAAAAAGTTGTCAAGCGGCCTTAGACATTCTAAAGGGTAAGTTAACCACTGTACCAATTCTCCGAGGCCCAAACTGGGCCCTCCCTTTTCATATTCATGTTGATGCCTCACACAAAGCCATAGGAGCAGCCTTAGGTCAAGTAGAGGAGAAACTACCCTATGCCATCGATTTTATCAGTAAGAACTTGTCAAAGGTTGAGCTAAATTATACAGTGACCGAAAAGGAACTCCTAGCTATTGTGCATTCATTAAAGAAAATTAGGCATTACATTATAGGATATCAAACATTTATGCATACTGACCATGTTGAAATCAAATATTTAATGAACAAACTAGATGTGAATGCTCGAATTATAAGGTGGTTTCTTTTATTACAACAGTTTTATCTAACCACTGTTGATAAGCCTGGTAAAAAAAATGTTGTTGTAGACTTTTTATCTACGGTGAATCTGCCTGCAGGCGAAGAAGGAATGGTGGATGACCAGTTACCAGATGAGCACTTGTTTGTTATTTCAGTTCTCTCTCCATGGTTTGCTGATATAGAAAACTATTTGGTATCAACATAGTTCCCACCAAACTTGCCCTCCAAAGAAAAGAGCAAGATAGTCAAGAAAAGTGCCCCCTTCACTTGGATTGGGGGAAATCTTTTCAAACTTGGCCTAGATCAAATCTTGAGAAGGTGTGTAAGGGAAGAGGAAGTTTTTGACATCCTTTTGACATGTCATGATGGGCCTTATGGAGGTCACTTCGCAACAAAGAGGACAACATTCAAAGTGTTAGAACCAGTCTATTATTGATCCACTCTTCATCAGGATGTGAAAAAGTACACTAGTCAGTGTGATCGGTGCCAGAGGATGGGAAAGCCTACTCTAAGAGATGAAATGCCCCTACAGCTTCAAGCAAATTTCGAGCCATTTGACAAGTGGGGCATGGACTTCATTGGGCTTATCAACTCTCCTTCAAAGCAAAAACAATACATTATTGTGTGCACTGACTATTTGACTAAGTGGGGTGAAACCGAGGCAATTAAGGCAAAAACAGAAGAGAAGGTGGCTTAGTTATTCTAAAAATTTGGGTAGCCTAGAAAGCTAGTCACAAACCAAGGCAGCCAGTTTACCTCCAACATGATTGAAGAACTGCTCAGCCGACACAAAATCAAGCATAGGACCTCCACTCCCTATCATCCACAAGCTAATGGGCAAGTGGAGGTGACCAACAGGGCACTGGAGGGCATCTTAACCAAGGTAGTGAGCAACAGCAGGAAGGATTGGGTAGAGAGACTAGTTGAGGCCACTTGGGCCTATAATACCACATGGAAGACCACAACTGGATTTACACCCTATGAGCTGGTATATGGGAAAAAGGATTTGTTGTCCATTGAGTTTGAATATAACACATTAAGGATGATAGCCCAACTATAGTTGGATCTCAGTCATGCACAAAAAGAAAGATTATTCCAATTGAATGGCTTGGATGAATTCAGAATGCAGGCCCTCCTACATACAAAGATAGTTCAACTTCAGAGGAAGATCTGGCATGATAAACATATTAAGGAGAAGCAATTTCAAGAGGGCGTTTGGGCATTGTTGTATGATTCTAGGTATAAAGACTTGAAGTTCAAGCTAAGGACAAGATGGCTCGGACCTTATATGGTGGAGAGATGTTAGCATAATGGTTTAGTGCAAATTAGGAATATAGATGAAGAAGCCATTCCATTTCTTGTCAATGGACACCGATTGAAAATGTACAAGAGGCCTCGATCAAAGCAAGAGTTCATTAACAATGTCAATAAAACAGTGATGATGGTAGAGCAAGTTCCAGCTCCTCCCTCATCAGGTCACTGAAAAGGAAAAAAAGAATAAGGACTCAGGTGAAAACCTCGTGAGGTGGCCCAATGATGAAAAAAGAAAAAAGAAGAATAAGAAGATCCTTGGGTGAAAACATTCCTTGAGGCAACCAGGGCAACATTTAGGGTGAAAGCCTCTCTGAGGCAGCCTAGGTGTTTTTAAAAAAGAAGAAGATATAATTGTTATTTGCAGATGGGCGATAAAGATAGTCAAGGAGAAAAAATAGGATCCAAAGGGAACTCTGCCTCACACATATCCATCTCCTCCACTCCTTTCCATGCATCCCTCTATCATTTCTATTGTATTTACACACCATTGCTTCAATTTATGCGAAGATTGTGTTTTCTACAAGATCCCCTATATTCCTACAGGATCCCCTGAAAACCTACAAGATGATCCTGTAGGAATTACAGTGGCCCGAAAAACCTACAGGAAGTAATCTAAGGGCACACTGTAGGTTTTCCAAGTCCCTAAAATTCATCCTAGACATGATCTAACACCTCACCTTGTCCATTATCATCATCCCTGCACTCACCATTCAAAACAAAAAGAGATTAGTTTCTGCCAATTATGAAAAAAGAAAAAAAGAAGAAGGAAAAACGAAGGAGAGTAAGAGCATTACCTGGATGTCCCTTGCTCCACACACACTCCTACTCCTTTTGTCCATTCATTGCACCATCCTCACAACCACAACCAATGACGTGATTAAGGAATTCTGAGGGAGAAGCAGCTACATGACATCCTGTAGGAAATCCTGTAGCAGCCTATCCCACATAATGTCAATCATCATCTACAGGTCTTCACTAGGATGATCCAAGAGCTCCACAACAATAGCAACATCATATCTTTAGTCAAAGATACCTTCAAAAGCCAAGAAACCATCAGCAGAAAACAAGAGGAGGAAGAAGAATGACCATGCAACAAATAAACAATGCAACACCTCTGATCTTCAATAACTGCAACATGGCATCATAACCACAGGTAAGTATCTCGCTCACTCATTCATATGCATCATTTAATCAAAAGTTGTAAGGGTTATGAGATAGTTGTTTTATAAGTGAAAAGGTGGCCAGTTAACTTGGCAACCTTCGTTCAATCATCACATGCAAAACCGGGTGTCCTCTCACACGTGACTGCAGTCAACTCAAATATAGAGGAGGAGTAGGACAAGAAGTGGTTAGCTATGGATCTACAAGGTGGGATCTTATTACGAGGAGTGGGAAATGATGAGGTGGTAGTGGGGACCAACGGTCCAAAAACGGAAATGTACCTCTACTTACAGCACACCACCTCACCCCGAAACGCTATAAAGGGAAATAAAACAATGTTTGCATGCATTCATTCATTTCACCTCCTCGAAACTCCCTCAAGTCGCTCTCATAACTCTAGACACCCACCAGAATCAAGGATCCATTATTCTGCAAGAGAATTTCTATAGGAGCATGAACAAGAATTCCTACAAGAAGAGTCTACAGGATACAGTCTACAGGATACACATAGGCAGTCTACAGGATAGGCAAATAATAGTTCAAGAGGGGATATCATGGGAATTGTCCATTGCCACTATTCTAAAGAGGTAGGCTATAAAAATCCATCCCATTTACAATCAAATGAACTAGAAATGCTTTAAAATCTAGTGAATTTAGCAATCATGGGAGGTGAATTACATACACAATAAACTCTGTTTTCCTCCTGAATTTAAAAATTTTGTGTCAACCCTCTCATTTTCTTTTCAAGCCTCACAAGAAAAATGATAGGAGGGTTTAATAGGAGAAAACCCATAAACACTGTGAGGATACAACAACACCCCCAAGTGCTTCAAATCTTTACAAGACACAAATGGATGGGGTTTTTCAAAAAATTCACCGGGAATGATGATGAGGTGGCTCAAGAATTTTCTCATTCCCTCACTCCACACAGTAGAATCCATGCCATTGTTTTAGTTAGAGGCCTAACTATAAATCTCACCCCAGAGCTCATTAGTATGGTCACCACACTTCCCTTAGAAATTCCATGGAGAAAAGAAGACAAAGGAGACAGTCAGGTGGCAAAAAGGAAATTCATTTTAGAAGGTGAAGAACCCACAGAGGACAAAAATGGAGTACGAAGGGACAGCCTTCCATACCCATGGAGTGAGGTAGGCTACCAAATCATCAAATATATCTCATGTGAGGGTAGATATAGTTTTGTTTATGGCTACCATTTTAGGATCCTTGAAGAATTAAGATTTGGGGTAGAAACACCAGTTCACCAAAGACTCGACATACCCTATTTCTTGATGCAATCACTCATAGGCTCCAAAAACAAAGTAAAGGAAGGGAATTCCCAACAATTGGCTCACCATGGTTTGATTAGGATCCTCATTAAGGATGCCCTCAAAAACCATGGTCAGTCTTTAGAGACTTGCCAACAGAGGATGACATCAAAACCCTCACTTATGATGTTAGTCCCTCTGTCAGTGAGGAGGAGGAAAAACAGGAAGAAGAAGATAGAGAGCTAGATAGGGATGATATGGATGAAGAAGAAACTGATATAGAGGAACATGATGAATAAAAATAAGAAGAGGGAGAAGACAAGGAGAATGGTGATGGAAAAGAGGAGGAAACCAAGGAAGAAACTGATGGAGATGAGGAAGAACAGTAAGAGGAAGGAGATAAGAAAAACAGAGAGGAGGAAGGCCTTGAAACAGAAAGGGAAGAACACAAAGAGGAGTCACCTAGGGTGTCCCTAGAGGCTGCTGAGAGAGAGGTAGTAGCTGCCCTAACTGATCTCAGCACCCCAGTCAAGCAAAAAGGGAAAAGAAGGAGGCAAGCTCCACTATATTTCAGAACAAGAAAGAGAACAAGAATCAAACAAGGGAAGCCACAAGTATCAACAAAAATTCCAATTGAGATTGAATATTCCCCTACACCAAGAGACAACATGCCTTCCCCTAAGTCACCAATCACCTATGTAAGGAGGCCTAGTACCAGATCAACTTCCTTAAAGGGTAAGGCCATCCTACAGGATCCATAGCAAAACCTATAGGAAACAAAAACAATCCTTCATGATACTCTACAAAAACTACAGGAAGCATAGAAATTGGAAGGAAAGGTAGGGGAGCAGCAAGAAACAAAATAAGAAGACCCTGAAACAAAGGAACCAAGCCCCCAACCTAACCTAGACTCCTACTACTGGTTTATTGAAGGAGGCAGGGTGATACCTCAAAAATTTGCCATCCCATTGTTTTTCTAACTTGAGAAGGAGAGGGCCAGAACCCACCAATGGATGCAAATCTCCAAGTCAAAAGGGGTGGAAGACATTGGGCACATGGAAGAGAAGCTCAAAGAAATGGGCAAAGAGCTAAGTGGCTTAAGGGACAGAGAAGCAATAATGATAGACCAACTTGAGAGGAAAAATGCATGGCTAAGGGGACAACTGCGGGAAAGGGAGAACCAACTAGCATGTATGCCCATCCTCTCCTTGGAGGCCATCCAGTGTAGGATGCTAGCTAAATCCTATGCTCTTTACCTCAAAGAACAATGGCTGCAGTTTCAGATTAAAACACTAGCACAAAGGGGCACCATGCCATTTTAGGACTACATGCAATTTATTGATCTTTGTGATCAAAGTACACTAGGGGATAGGGCCAACATGGCTCAGTTTTATTTGCAGAACATGGCACTCACAGACATGAATGTTTGGGATCCTAATGCCAAGCTAGGAGATCTATAATTAATGGATTTTGCATCATGGATGAACAATGAGGAGTCAAGGGTTGTAGAGATGAAAATAGTATTGGCCAAAGAGAAAAATGAACCTCTTTTCATCAGATCTTAACAATCAAATCCCATGGCCATAATTAGCACCCATAATTTGATTGCAAATGACCCTCAGCTGGCACCTAGATATCTTGCTACCCAAGAGAAAGCAATTTTCTCATTTTGAGGATATGTTTAGGCTGCTAGGAGATGATAATATACATGCCTGCCTAAGGAGATGGAACACACTACCACAAATCTTGAAGATCAGGGGATATCACTCCCCTCAAAGGTTGAGAGAGGCACTCAATAGGACACCTATGTATAAGCAATCAATGCAAAGGTTGAAGGTCAATTGGATAGGCCTAAAACTCACTCCACCACTACTCCTAGGGATGATAGAAGGGAGAAAAGAAGAAGATGAAAAGAGGCAGTGGGAAGAAGTAGAAAATAAAGCAGACTTCTATAAACAAGAAGAAGAGACCATAGTGGAGGCATGGGACGCCAGAGAGGCTACCAGAGCCATGAAGGACATGAACATTGACTAAGTTGCTCAGAGGATGAACAACACTTTCAGTAAAGGGGTGATGATGATTCTCATCATTGGGTAATTATATGGGCCTTAATTCACCTCCTAGCCTAGTCCAAACAACTACTCTCACAACTTATTACATACTTTTGATTATATTTTGTTTATGAGATGAGTTAGAGTTGGATATTTTGCTTTGTGGTCTAATGTGCATTTAATAAAGGATTAAAGGATAAAAGCAAGGAATTTTGGCAAAGACCTTGGTCAAAACTCGAATGGGACAAGGGAGAAGAATTATAGGAGGTAAATCTTCCCCATTTTCTACCCCTCCATTCGAATATTCCTACATCAACATAGAGTGCAAACAACCAAATCATGAGGACTAGAAGACAACTGAGCAAGTGAAAGATAAAGCACCAGTTTATCTCGAGTTTGGGAGACGAGCCTCCCTAATTTTAAGGAAGTATTTTGAGACTTTAGATGTGTAAGTAGAGAGGCCTAGGACCTTAGTAGGATGATTTTTTATCATAAAACTCTACTCTATTTTCGAGCTACAATACTTGGGACAATTTTTGATGTAATCCATTGTTTTGATAATAAGAATGAGTTTTGTTTTTAGCCAACATTGTGTTAGCTCAGAGGGCTGAAGCTCTTGGGTTAGGGCCCAACCCTAGCAGCCAAGGCTTCTCTTTATTGTACATGTATTTTAGCGTAGATTCATATTTTGATTGTTCATTTGCTAAGTAACTGCATTTCCATGACAACAATGTAGATTAGATTGGTTGTATGTTAGTTTTCTTCCATTTGTGCCTTCTTTTAGTTAGCAGGTTAGCAAGGAGAAAAAGGATCACCACAAGGTTGTCAACAGGTGCCTCGGCCTCACTTCCTCCCTCGAGGACCATGACCTGAGGAAGAGACCCTTCAGCAGCTCCAAAAACACAGATTTCTAGTTCTTTCATGAGCTTTGGAGTTTGTTGTCTTGATTTAGCATTTGGTTCATTTCATTGTCATATTTTTCCATTACTCTGTTTTTGCAATAATATCTCACTCATGTTCTCATTTCCTTCAACACTTTCTTCATGCATAATATGGGCAATTGATTCACGCTTTTCTAGTTTATGAAGATGTATCTTGTTGCCTAGTTCTTGAAATACACACATGTTTTAATCACTACAAGTACTTCAGGAGGAGGTCTAGACTTCATCACCATCATCCATCTTCCACCTCATCAACCTTAACCATCTCTTGTTCCATCATCACCTTCACTAGTTTTTTTTTTCCTTTTTCATTGAAATTCCTCTAGGCACATAAAGTGAATGTAGCCATCTCTTCTCTTGGATATTGACTCTTGAGTGTTCCTAAACCTTCTAACACCCTATCCCACTCATCACACCTCTTTTCCCAGCTTCCCAACACCTCCAACATCTCACAATTAGCTCTCAGCTATATCTTGTAGGTTTCCTGTAATTCCTATAGGATCATCCTGTAGGTTTCTATTACATCCTATAGGTTTTCCTGAAACGGCCTGTTTTGAGGCTGAATTGATGGGGAACCTCTAGGAAGTCACAAAACGCCTCCTAGGACCCTTCCACCCCATCCAATCACTCCATAAGCCTTTTATCCATCCTTAACCACCTTCCATCCACCTATCACATCCACAAGAACAATTAAATTGCATGCTTGATTTTACCAAAAAACCCAAAAAAATTAAAATAGATTTAGTTTAGGTTTCTTGCTCACACATTAGCATGGTTTTATGCTCTTTACTTCTATAACTTAGATAGCAGCATTAGGTTAGTGTTGATTTAGCAATTCTTCTTAGCATAGTTGGTTAAATGGTTAATTAGGATATGGTGTGATTTAGCATTACATGTTGTTTTCCTCATTACTGCAGTAGAGTAGCTCTCTTAGAATAGATTTGCTCTTCTTCCATCAAAGAATCAAGCTTCTTCTGACTCTATAGAAGTCTATCTTGGAACCCCTGGGGTTTCTTGCCGGATGAACAGTGACAATAGGCAGGACCTTCACTTTTACTTGTGCATATAGCACTGTCACCTCCAAGTTTGTACGAACCCCAGTTTGATAAGTGAAGATGGTAGCCCAGGAGTTGCAACATCCTTGCTGCAATACTGGTGCTCATCACAAAGAATTATTCCAATACGGGTATCTTAACATGAAAAGGGATATTAGTAGAGTGCAAACGATTTCCATAAAACTATAGAACTATTAATTGTAGACTATATGAACCCATAACATATATAGACATACATTATTTTCGTAAATAACGAGTGCTTTTTCCCCAAAAATATATTGGCTTATTGCTCGGAATAGACCATGACCAGTAACGAGGACCAAATCCCTTTTATCTAAAACTTAAAGTTGAGTTACATATAATTTAGCAAAACAACCAGCACTGAGAAGAGGGTTCCATAATGACCCAAACACTTTGACTCCATCAATATAATTTCTTAGCCGAAGAATAGAGGAACGCTCTTAACACTTCTAAGGGTAGTTTAGCCAAAAACCAACGTGCCAGACCCAAGATTTTGGTCACTGTCAAAACCCAACACTGTCCTCCATTACCTCCCATGAGGAAAGAAATTGAGCTACCTGCCACAAAGTGTAACCTGGGTTAAATGATGCATGAAAAAGGAAACGATAGTAAATATTTAACTCTAATATAGTAAAGGACAAAACCGTTAGTCAACTCTGTTGTGAGAAAGGTAGCCTCCAAGGAAGACACTGTCACCAACAAATGAATCCATAACCCATCAAACTTGTGGCCGCCCTTCATGGGTAAGCTAGAGATGTCACATAGTGGGAAAAGGAATTGGGGGTAGCCCTTCACAGAAGATATCTTAGGGACAACATAGTGAGCAGTGTCAACAATCAAGGAAACTTGAAAGGGGGGCATTAAAATAACACCTGTGGATGACTGCGATAGCAAATAGACTAAGCTACGATTGCAGGAGGCGAGGGTGCAAGGGAATTGCAGAGCTTCCCTCTCAACCCAATGCAACAACGAATGACCATGCTCACCCTTTCAGCCTTCGTTAGTTACCCTGACCGTCTTGAGGACTTGAGCCGTCAAATTCCTTCGAGGTAGATCAATTGTAGGATGTTTGTTGTGTGTCAGACCTAATGGGTTACACATAGAGAGCATAAGGGCAGTCTTGAGAACCATCCATCCTATCAAATGTTATCATGGTGCATAGAGTCCTACCATAGGGAGGGGTCCAAGGTTTGTGAATGAAATCAAATCACATTGTAATATTTCCATTAAACATTTATGCAATGCCATAAATTAAATAAATGTATGAATAGGCGGCAGAAGATCTTACCAAGGGTTAGTGTGAATTAACAAGTAGGTGTTGTTGTGCACTGAAGCACCGGAGCCATCGGATTCCTTAGAGGCAGATCAACCGTAGGATGGTTATTGTGTGTTATACCTAATGGGTTACTCCTAGAGAGCACAAGGGCAGTCTCGAGAACCATCGATCCTATTAAATGTTATAGTGGTGCATTGAATCCTACCACAAGGAGGGGTCTAAGGTTTGTGAATGAAATCAAATCACATTGTAATATTTCCATTAAACATTTATGTAATGCCATAAATAAAATAAATGTATGAATAGGAGGCAGAAGATCTTACCAAGAGTTAGTGTGAATTAACAAGTAGGTGTAGTAAAAAAAAATAAAAATAAAAATGCCTAATGGTTTAGCTATTACAAGTGGTATCATAAGTTTCATATAAACATAAAAACTTTGTAACTATATTGAAGTTATCATAACCTTAAGATAAACATAAAAATTTTGTAACTATACCTTTTAAGAAACACTGTTTTTTAATAATAACTACTTCTATGTTTATGACATTTAAAGTTTAATTAGTGATCATCAATAATTCCAAGTGGGGAAAAAAATACTATAAATTCATAATATTTTTAAAAAATTAAGATTATATATACACTTTATTACATGTTAAACACAATTTTCTTAAGAAAAAAAGATGGCTTTAAAATAATAAAAATAACAAAGAGGCAAAAAAAGCTTGAGCAAGTAGTACTATTAAATGAAAAATAATTATTTATATTAAAGTTGAATAGCATAAATTTTATGATTAATGTAAATGTTTATAATTAAATTTGGTATTTTAATATAATTTTTAAAATAATTATGTAAAAGTAATAGTGTTTTAATAATTGAGATTGTATAAGATATAAAATGATAATGTATAAGAAATAAATTGCAAATTTCACTTTCACAAATATAAATTTATGGTTAATCTCCATTCTAATATTATATTAAAAAGGCTTTGCACCATGTGCTCATCTAAATCATTTTTTGACTATGGGGATGTGTCCTTGTTAATATTGAAATATTGAACTCTTGTATGAACTTTTCTATTATTAAATTATTAATATTGAAATAATGAACTTTTGTATGGTGTTGATTATTAACATTGAAATAATAAACTTTAGTTTTTTCTATTATATTGAAATAATGAACTTTTATATTAATAAGTAGTTATTATTAAAAAAAATTAGTCTTTCTTAAAAAGTATGTTACAAAGTTTTTATGTTTATCTGAAGCTTATGATATCTTCAATATAGTTACAAAGTTTTTATGTTTATATGAAACTTATGATAACTTCATAAATTGCAAAGTTTCGCTTTCACAAATATAAATTTATTGTTAATATCCATTTTAATATTATATTGAAAAGGTTTTGTATCATGTGCTCATCTAAATCATTTTTTCACTATAGGGGATGTGTCTTTGTTAATATTGAGATATTGAACTTTTGTATTATTAGATTATTAATATTGAAACAATGAACTTTTTTATTATATTAATTATTAATATTGAAATAATGAACTTTTGTATTAATGTGTAGTTATCATTAAAAAAAATAGCCCACCTTGAAAGATATAGTTACAAAGTTTTTATGTTTATCTCAAGATTATGATAACTTCAGTATAATTACAAAGTTTTTATGTTTATATCAAACTTATGATAACTTCATAAATTGCAAACTTTTGCTTTCACAAATATAAATTTATTCTTAATCTCCATTTCAACTACTATGTTTGACTATGGGGTATGTGTCCTTGTTAATATTGAAATGTTGAACTTTTGTATTATTAGATTATTAATATTGAAATAATGAATTTTTGTATTATATTGAAATAATGAACTTTTGTTTTTTGTATTATATTGAAAGAATGAACTTTTGTATTATTATTTTTATTTTATTTTATATATATCATAATAATTGAAATAACAATGAGGGTAATTATCATATATTTGGAAATCAAAAAATGATATCATAATTCAGTTGAAAACTTTTAACTTGGCCACCTTTGAGGAAATGTTTGAAAAAATGGTTCTTGAGCAGTGATTATAAATTTCAATAATTTTGGATTTTTTAAGTTGCACTATTTTGTTTAGTCTAATATTGAAGTATATAGAAACAAATTAATGATGAAAATGTATTGTTTTCCTGATCGATTTTTAAATTAAAATAATCAATGAATGTTGTTTCTATTGTCATTTAACGTTTTTCTTTTTTTCTTTGCAGTACACAAGGGAAGTTTTCCTTTGTTGCGAGAAAAGGTTGTTTCTTTTGGTATGGATACTACTATTTGGAAATTTATCCCCTTTGACATTATTGAGCTTCTCTTTCATTGGCTTCCTTTGTCAGTGTTGATGAAATTTAAGTTGGTTTCTTGACAATGGTGTCTTGTTTTGGAAAACACTCTTTTTCTTGCGGCTTGTGATTGATGTCATGAGAAAGAGTTGGCATTTATTTCTTTCTCCACTCATTTTCCTAATTATTTCTTCCTAGCATCATACGTTAACAATAGTGGTTGCTTGTCTATTATGGTGCTTCCTTTTCTTCATTCTGTATACAAAATTGAATGTACAATGGGATCAATGATTCTCTTTAGCACGCCTGGAAGTTATTTGCATACAAAAAACTATTTCATTGTCAACCATTTTACGAAGATGTTTATGAATGTTGGACTTCTTAGTGTTGGGGAGCGATGATTCTTCTCTTTATTTCAAAACTGCAATCCAGGAAATTATGAATGGGTGTTTTCGAAAGATGTTTGTGAAAACATGGACTCACATTTTCTCATTTGCAGTAGTGTTGACAATGTTTGGAAGAGGATGGAGCTTTCATACAATGGTGTAACTCCACCAAAGGAGGTTATCTTAATTGAAGAAAATCTTTATTGGGTATATCTAGACAGAGATTATGAATACTACCCTACCTATGGTTACACTATCTACTGGTTGGAATTGAACATAAATAATTGGGGTTATTCATTTGTTCCTATTGTTGACATACAATGTATGTCATTAGGGTTATATAAGAATCAACTTGTTTGTGTTGTTAATAATGATGGCACGTCTATTTGGTTACTTGAAGAGATATACAATTTTGGATTTGATCGATTGTCGAAAGAGCAAAGTTTGGAATATTTTGAAGACGATTGGCTACACAGATGGTCGTTGCTTCAATTTGTCTCTTTGGATATAAATACTAAATGTTCAGGTTACGTACCTTTGTGCATAGTTGGAGAAAAAGTACTTATGCTTAGTTGGTCTTGAGTGCAGTTAAAGTTGTATGATTTACTAAGTGGATTGTACAAATCAACAATTGTTGATGGATTGTCCGTGCTTGAAGTGTCATGCTTCTATCTACAAACAGTTGAAGAATTTGATGATGTGATTGAAAATGGAAATATTTTTTCATTGATTCCTAATATTGATTCTATTGTTGGAATACCTCCACTGTCTATGGATGTATTCAATTAGCATTTGAAACAATGTAAAGTTTGAAACGGGAACTATAATCTACAAATGAGAACTCTGGCAAAAAATGCCAAAAAAACATAAAAAAACAATGCTAAAAACGAAAAGTGTGTATACTGGAACGATGGTTTTTTTTTAGGGACAATTTTGAACATGTTTTAAAAATGGCAGTGAAAACAAAATTTTCGTGCAAAATATATCTTGAAAACGAAAAAAGTGATTATACTGGAACGATGATTTTTTTTTTTAGGGTCAATCTTCAAAATTTAAAAAAATCCTAGAAAAATGATCCAACAACATAAAAATGACTCATAACTTCTCATTTAACACCATATGGAAATCAAAAATTTTATTTCAAGATATGATGCATACATCAATTAGATAAACTGTCTTAAACAATTATTCAAAATCACTCGTATTTTCTTGCACACCATCAGAATTCACATCTTCAAATGAGTGACTGGATGCTAATGAAGATGTTCCAGATTCTTCTCTTTCGTCAACTAGTGCCCCATCTGAGTCCACATGCATGCCTATCATTTCAGGTTTCAAAATTCTTCTAGATCTATGACTAGTTTCAGCAGACTCCCATCTCAACATTGTTCCTTCTGGTAACAACCTTTTCAAAATCTCTATCGTCTTGAAGCGAAGAGTTCTCTCTTTGTTAAATTGAAGTCATAAACAAGTATGTCAACATCCTCCAATTTCAATATATCTGTGCAGCGACGATTTATATTTGTACCATTTCTTTTTCTCTTTCCGCCATTTTTTTTGTCAACTACCACCTCTAGCTTATACACACCATTGAATGGTTGTGTATTTGTGGCATACCAATGTACTTCAACACTTTCAACATCCTCAATTTCTGTAAAGACCTTTATAACTTTAGCAACCCAGAATGGATAGCCATTGGGATCTCCATCTGCTAGCACTGCGATCATGCAACCCTCCTTAATATCCTGTACTAAACCCTTGTAAAGGTCTTCCATGGCTTCACGTTGTGCACGAGATCTTTTGGAACCAATATACATCTCTCTTTCCTCTGCCTGTGAAGAATTAATAATAGCTTGAGATTGTTGTTGTTCAACAATGTTTTTTTCCTCATGTGCATTCAACACATTTTGTGGCCAAATAAATGGATTTTTGAAAGGTGTATCTTCATTTGTTGTTGTTGAAATGATATCACTTTGATTATTGAAAAATGACTCCCACCAAACTGAATCAGCAATGTCAAATTACTCATATGTATATCTAATACATTTTTTTATTTCTTCTAGGAAATCAGAATAATTTATATCTCTATTTTGTTTGCATGTATTATGAACTTCACCAACTGATTGTAATAGCAATATTTTTGATGCAAATATTGGATGATCTGAAATGAACTTCAAAAATTGCAAACCTGATGACGGTGCCCATTCTGTAGTAGTTGAATACTTCTTGCCCCATATTAGTGTTTTCCCATCAGTTTTTTTGATACGAAATTGATGTTGGAAGCTAATGTCATTAAGTTTTTCAATGCATTTCCCCTCATCATATGATCCCATAATAAACCTTCGCATGTCAACAGTTTCTTCCAACACATCAAAAGTAGGCTCTGGCATGTATGATTTCTTAATACATTCAATTAATGATGGCAAGCT
>APFE030531061.1:62342-113359 GCA_000404065.3 Pinus taeda
TGTATGGTGTTGCCCTACCTTAAGGGTTTGATAATAAAGATTCATTTCTATCTATTTCTATCTTATTTCTTGGGTTTATTTGCATTGTCTTATATTTTTATATCAGATCTATAATATTTCTGGGTTAGATCTAGAACAAGTGGTATCAGAGCTACAACAATTTTTCCTTGTGGTCTAATGTGCATGTAATGCAAGAATAAAGGTAAAAGCAAGGAACTATGGTAAAATACCTTGGTAAAAACTTGGATGAGATAAGAAAGAGAAATTACAGGAGGTAAATCCTCCTCATTTATTGCCCATCCATTCGAATTCCCTCCATCAGCTAAAAGTACACACAGCCAAATCAAGAGTACTAAAAGACAGCCAAGCAAGTGGAAGTACACGTAGCCTCCCTACTAGAAGGTAGCTAAGCTAGTGAAAGTGAAAGGACAAGTTACCATTAAGTTGGGAGTTGTACCTCCCTAATTTTGAGGGAAGTCGTTGAGACTTCAGATGTATAAATAGAGAGGCTTAGGACCTCAGTTTTTTTAGTTATTCAATCAATTAGCAAGTATTCAGACCTTTTGACTTGTAACAGTTTGATGTAATACAGTGTTCTCTGATAATGAAGATGAGTTTTGATTTGAGACAGCACTGAGTTAACTCAGAGGGCTGAAGCTCTTGTGTTAGGGCCCGGCCCTGACAGCCAAAGCTGCTCTTTATTGTACTGTTAAGTAGCATAGCTTCCTGATTTTTGTCCATTTGTTTAATCAGATGCATTCTCATTACAACAACAATATAGATTCATGGTTTGAATAGATGCATTTTCACTATAGTGGTTCAGCATAGATTCATGGCTTTCCTGCTCATTGACTTAAGTAACTTCCTATTTTCTATTCATTTGCTTGAACAGTTGTAGTTTCATTACAGTGGTGTAGAATAGAGTAGTTGTGTTTCAGTTTGTTCCATTTATGCTTTCATTTAATCAGTAGGTTGGCAAAGAAAAGATCCATCAAGATGCTCACAGGTGTCTCAGCCTCACCTCCTCCCTCTGGGACCATGGTGTGAGGAAGAAACCCTGCAGCAACCCTAAAAACACAGGGTTTTGGTTTTCATAGGGTTTGTCATTTAATGCAATCACGTGGTTCATCGTATCGTTGCTTGGTTCGTTTCATGATAATTCACTCATTTCTTGGTCATTTGTCCCTTCACCCTCTGCCTAAGACCTCACTCATACTATCATTTTCCTTCGGCCCGAAACCCTTGCACAGGAGCTAATAATTCATGTTTAAATGGTTTTACCGATAAACGCCTTTCACAAGATAAATCGTCCAATCACCGCTCAAATCCACTTTTCACATTTGACTTTTTTTTCCATTTAAATCTCCACTGTCGATCTGCCTTGACAGATCCGACAGCTATCACGCACCTACTCACCAACCTTCTCGGTCACATCCCCGCCATAGATCTACCTTGCTAGATCAGATGGCCATCGCGCGATATCGTGTGGATTTCTGTCCAACCGTTATCAGGCTTAGGGCACATGATATGGGAAGTTTCCTTGTGCTATGTGTCGGTTGGGGAGGCTAATCGCGCAAAATTATACAAAACCATTTACGACTTTGAGGGCGGGCGAGATACAACTTACAGCCTCCAAACCCGCTCATCATTTCTGCATGTTTCTTTTCACGCTCCAATCTCCACCGTTGATTTGCCCTGCCAGATTTGACAGTTGTCGCATACCTAATACCATTTCCGCACATTTTTATTTTGCCCACAATCTCCACCGTCCATTTTCCAATTGCCCCTGCGATCTAATCCTAGTCATCCAGCCTGTTAGTTAACCCTGTTCACCCATCTACCTACGTACCCTCCTCTGGTCTAATCTTAGTCATTCATTTGCCTTCCACCCGCCTGATCAAATGGTCCTCATGCACTTTTTGTCCCTCACGTCCTCTTTTCACCATTTTGACCTCCAACTGCTCTTTCGCCTAAACACAGACTTAGCCTAGTTTCCATTGTTCACCCCTTAGTCTAGTTTTATGCTCTTTTATTGCTGCAGCTTAGATAGTTAGCATTAGATTAGTATTGTTTAACAATTCTACCTAGTTTAGCTATTTTCATGATTCAGGTTCACATGTTGTTTTCTTCATCTCTGCAGTGGAATAGCTCTCCCCTAGACTAGATCTGCTCTCTTTCCATTGAAATCAAGTTTCTTCTGTGTAGAGAATTTGATGGTAGGTTAACCCAACAATGCAATATAAATCAAAGAAAAATATTATAACCTACTTCTACTATCAATTTGCAGAAGCTTAAAGATCGAGCTGAAAAATGTAACCAGAAGAAGAAGAATCAATCGCACAATACACATGAAAATACTTTAGGGAAATCCTCCGCTAAAAACCCCATTATTTGTATTATCATACAAGGTGGAAATACATAGGAATTATACAAAGCCTTAGCTCTCACATCTAGCTAGCTCTCAGTACAATCCTCATAGATGCTCACAGGAAATCTAGGCTTCTCTCCAACCTTCCTCTCTGCCCTTCAAGCTCCTATTTACTTGCGTTGTTCCTCAAGGATGATTCTCACCTCACCAAATGGAACACTCTGATCTCACACATTGTCAAAATTGTGCAATCCTCAAGGAATGATGCTTGACTACATGCATCAGTTTTATTCATAAGAAAACACATGCAAATGATAGTACATTGTCCTTGACTTTAATCTCTATTGGCTCTTTCTCAGGATAGACATGCATGAGTTTCTGATGAGGGAATCTCCAGTTAACTGGAGTGCACTAGTTGAGTGTATGCATGCATCAACTGACTGTTAACTCGATTAGTTCCTCAAATAGTTTGGAACTAATTTAACTGGACTTAACTCAGTGAACTGAGTTAACTAATTACAACTCAAATATAACTCAATCTTATCTCCTTAATTTAAGGGATAACTCTTGCATGACTTCAGAAAGACTTCTAACTTGAATTTCTCCAACTAATTAAGTCAAAATAGCTTAATAAATTATTTCCAAGTAGCTATTAAGACTAAATTCGATTTTAATTCACAATTTAATTCAAGGACAAATTAAATTGGAATATTCTTGTTGCCATATTTCAACACTCCCTCTCAACAAGAAATGGATTCTCTGCCACCCCGATCCTGTCTCTATGGAACTCGAATTTACGCTTTGAAAATGCCTTTGTCAAAATGTCAGCATCTTGCTCCTCTATTGAAATATACTGCAACAACATGGTCCTCCTCACTACACAGTCTCTGAGATGATGATACTGGATGTTGATGTGATTGGACCTATCATGAAATACTGGATTCTCAGAGAGTTTGATACAACTCTAATTATCACAATAGATCATAGTTGGATCCATACTCTGATCAAACAAACCAACTAGGATTTTCTACATCCAGATGGCCTCACATGCTACCTAGCTTGCAGCCATGTATTCTACCTTTGCCGAGTTGAATGCAATCAACCTCTGTTTCTTGCTATACCAAGAAACTGCCACTGAACCAAGGTTGAAAATCCCTCCTGATGTGCACTTCCGATCTGATGGACTCCTGGCCCAATCTACATCAGTGAAGCCCATAGCTTCACTCCCTCTATCTATATGTACCATAACCCATACTGAGATGTGCCTCTAAGGTATCTCAATACATGCTTTGGCGCCTTCCAAAACAACTTGGTAGGTTGAACCATTGCTTCACTTAGTTAGTTCATCGCATAGCACAAATCTGGTCGTGTTTTCACTAAATACATGAGTGAACCCACAAGCTGCCTATACACAGTAGCTTCCACTACTTCTCTTGAAGTAGCATCCTCCTTCCTCTAGTTACCTGCTAGAGGAGTCTGCATGGGTTTTCACTTCTCCATGTGGAATCTCCTGAGTATCTCGTTGGCATACTTTCCCTGAGACACAAACAACTCCCCATCCTTCTGCCACACTTCCATGCCAGGGAAGTAATGCATGAGACCCATGTCTTTCACTCAAATTCTCTTGCAAGGTCCTCCTTCCAAGACACGATCAACTAATCTTCACCAATCAATATGAGATCATCAACATAAAGTACTATGATCTACATCTTACCTTTCACCACGATGTGGTACCTATTCGCATCCGCTTCACTCTTTGTGAAGCCCAGCCTAGTGAAGTAGTTGTCTATCCTGGTGTACTAAGCACGAGGTGCTTGCTTCATACCGTACAATGATCTCTTGAGTTGGCACACATGTGACTCATGATCGAAGGCCTCAAAACCTTTCAGTTGCTCTATGTACACCTCTTCTTCAATCTCGCCATTGAGGAATGCAATCTTCACATCCATTTGATGGATCTTCCAACCTATCTATGCTGATAGTGCCAACATAGATCTGATAGATGAGTATATTGCGACAGGAGAAAAAGTCTCATCATAGTCAATCCCCTCAACCTGTGAAAATCCACGGGCAACAAGTCTTGCCTCATGCTTTTCCACACTACCATCAGCAGCTTGCTTTACCTTGTAAAGCCAATGAGAACTGACAACTGACTTGTTCTCTTGTCTCGGAACCACATCCCAAACACTGTTAAAAACTATGGAGTCATACTCCTCCACCATAGCATCAACCCAAATCGGCTGTTGCACTGCTTCCTCAAAGGAAGATGGCTCGGTCTCAACACATTCCCCAGCAAGGGCCATGTATCAAGTGTACCTCTCAGGTGACCTCCTCAGTCTGCGTTGAGAAGATGGTGCTCCCACATTCTCTCTCACATCCTCCAACAATCTGTCAGCTTCTCTTGTGCACTTCTGTCCATCTCTAGAAGACTCTGCTTGAGTGGATGTCTCCACTCCTGGAACCTTTGCATGCGGCTGCTCTGCATCACTCTGAGGCTCCTCCTCCTTAGGAACCAACAGTTCCTCCACAGCCTGTACTTGGAGCTCCCTCTCAAGGGAAACTCACATGGCCTTCTACTCATCAAACTTGAGATCTCTACAAACCACTGTCTTCTTATTGGTAGGCAAGTACACCCGATAGTTGTGAGGTGTATCAGTGTACCCAAAAAATATCCCCAACTCTGCTATCGGCTCAAGCTTCTTCCATGCATCCTTTGTCACATGGAAATATATCGATGAGCCAAAGATCTTGAAGTGACCCACATCTAGTCTCTTACCGGAGAAAGCTTCCTCTGGTGTCTTCATCCCAAGTATGCGATGCAAGCTTCTATTCTACAAATAGACCGCTATGTTGCATGGCTCAGCACACAAGTGAAGTGGTAGGCCTTAGTCATGCAGCATTGCCCGTGCGACCCCTACAATAGTTTTGTTCTTCCTCTCGGCCACCCCATTCTGCTGTGAGTTATGAGGTGCCATCAACTCTCGTTTAATTCCTTCCACTGCACAGAAGTACTTAAACTCTTGAGAGACATTTTCTCCACTGTTCTCGCTTCTCAAGGCCTTGATCTTCTTCCCTGACTCTTTCTCAACCAAAGATTTGAACTCACAAAACTTTGTGAAAGTTTGGTCCTTCTTCTGCATGAAATAAATCCAACATTTACAAGAATAGTTATCAATGAAAATCACATAATACCTTTTCTTCATTGTGGATGCCATCGAGAATGGTCCACACACATCAGTTTGAACTCGCTCTATGATAGCCTTCGGTCAGCTGTCTCGATCATGAAAGGAAGACTTGGTGTACTTTCCCAAGGTACAACCTTTGCATGTGTCAATTTGCTCAAGTTTACCTTTGGGAAGTCATATAGATATCTGATGCATTATCTTCAAATGCCCATGATGCAAATGGTCCAATTGCCTGTGCCACAACTCGCCAATGTCTTGGCTTTGCACCAATTCTACTTTTGTACTCAATGTTGCACAATCATCTAGCTCTAGTTTATAGAGATTCTTCACCCAAATCCATATCCTCTTGGTCTAACCCATGGCTATGTGTTTTAGGAATGCCTTTCCTTTACTGAAGACAACATCATAGCCTCTGTCCTCCAACATCGTGACCGATACCAAGTTCTTCTTCAGTCCAAGCACATACTTCACATCTGTCAAGGTGATTGGAGCTCCATGCTTCCTCTGAAAAGCAACTGTGCCTACTCCTGAAACACTATACCTTCCGTCGTCACCCATATCTATGCGCATCTTGAGGTCTTTCTTCTCCAAGGCACTAAATAAACTTTTATCACCAGTCATGTGGAATGAGGCTCCACTGTCAAGATACTAGCCACAACCCATCATGGATGACACCATGCATGCAATGAGGGTAAGTCCATTTCGAATTGAGAGGCTAATACCTCATCTTTCGATCCTTCCAAGGATCCCTTCTTGGACTTCTTCGATGGGCAATTAGTTGCATAATGTCCCATCTCGTGACAATTAAAGCATCTCACTTTAGACATGTCACCCTTCTTCCCTCCATGAGAAGAATTATATTTGAAATGGGAAGCCTTCCCCTTCCCTTTCCTTGCCTTACTTGCTAAGGCCAAATTTTCTTCATCATCATCCTTGGTTGAAGAACCATCTCATGTGCTTCTCTTGATCTCCTCCTGCATGAGATCCAACCACAGGTGTTCCCAATCTGGTAGTTATTCCAACTCTTTGGAAGGCCAAGGAGAGCGAGGCTCACCATATCATCATCGGCAGTAGTTATTCCCACACCGCCAAGCTCATCTCTGTAGGTGGTGAGCTTGTTCAGATATGTGAAAATAGTATCATCCTTCTCCATCTTGATTCTTCGAAGCTTATCCTTGAGCGCCAATTTCCTCTGGTCACTATTGTTCTGGTAGAGGTCCTTCAATGTCTTCCACATTGAAAATGGAGTATCCTTCCCATGGAGACTCGAGACATTATGGTCTTTAACTCCCTCAAGGATGATCCATCTCGCCTTTGCCACACACTTCTTCCACTCAGCCAACTCTTGTGCATTAGTTGAGCTAGCTTTGGGATTTCTTGATCAATGAATTCCTTCAAGCCATTGTCTTCTAATACAACCTCCATTCTATATTTCCATGCTATGTAATTTGAACTAACTTCCAAGGCATACTCGAGTCTCAAGCCATAGAACACCATTGGCCAACCTTGAATTATGATATGAATTCGATTTGCACCTATAACCCTGAACTCCAAACTTCAAATTCTCTTCTCAGTATACTATTCACAACTCTGATACCATGTAGAAAATTTCTACAAATCCAACTCCGATACCATGTAGAAAATTTCTACAAATCCAGCTCTGATACCATGTAGAGAATCTAATGGTAGGTTAACCTGATAATGCAATATAAATCAAAGCAGAATACTATAACCTACTTCTACTATAAATTTGCGGAAGCTTAAAGATCAAGCTGAAAAATGTAACCAAAATAAGAAGAATCAATCGCACAATACACATGAAATTACTTTGGGGAAAGCCTCAGCTAAAAACCCCACTATCTGTATTATCATACAAGGTGGAAATACATAGGAATTATACAAAGCCTTAGCTCTCACAGCTATCCAGCTCTCAGTACAATCCTTACAGATGCTCACAGGAAATCTAGGCTTCTCTCTAGCCTTCCTCTCTACCCTCCAAGCTCCTATTTCCTTGCGGTGTTCCTCTGGGATGATTCTCACCTCACCAAGTGGAACACTCTGATCTCACACATTGTTAGAACTGCGCAATCCTCAAGGAATGATGCTTGACTGCATGCATGAGTTTTCTTTATAAGAAAACACATGCAACTGATAGTACATTGCCCTTGACTTTAATCTCAACTAGATCTTTCTCAAAATAGACATGCATGAGTTTCTGATGAGGGAATCTCCAGTTAACTGGAGTACACTAGTTGAGTGCATGCATGCATCAACTGACTGTTAACTCTCTATTAGTTCCTCAAACAGTTTGGAACTAATTTAACTAGACTTAACTTAGTGAACTGAGTTAACTAATTACAACTCAAACATAACTCAATCTTATCTCCTTAATTCAAGGGATAACTCTTGCATGACTTCAGAAATACTTCTAACTTGAATTTTTCCAACTAATTAAATCAAAATAACTTAATTAATTATTTCCAAGTAGCTGTTAAGACTAAATTTGATTTTAATTCACAATTTTATTCAAGGACAAATTAAATTGGAATATTCTTGCTGCCATATTTCAACATGCTGACCCTATAGAAGTCTGGATTGGAACCCCTAGGGTCTCTTGCCATATGAGTAGTGACAACAGGCAATACCTTCACTTCTACTTGTGTATATAGCACAGTCACCTCCAAGTTTGTACGAACCTCAGGTTGATAAGTAAAGCTAGTATCCCTAGGAGTTGCAGTATTCTTGCTACAATACCCAGACTCATCACTTTTTGGCACCATTATCGGGGAGGTGTCTGAGTAGTAGGCTTACTTCTCTTTTCTTCTATTTTCTAGTTTCCAACTTTCTTCCATTAGTTTATTTCTGCAAAAGTAATCTAGTTGCTTTCTTTCATTTTGTCATTTATCTGCCTTCCTTTCCATATTGCAAGTTAATCTTGTTTCATTCAACAACTTCAATTCAGCAAGTAGTTTCCTTTTGTTAGTAGTTTTCATTCCATAAATAATCTCATTCTGCAAGTAGTTTTATTTTTGTCAATAGTCTTCCATTCAACAATTTCAATTTAGCAAGTAGTTTCCTTTTGTTAGGGTTTTCACTCAATTAAGCAATTTCATTCTGCGAGTAGTTTCCATGATGTTAGTTTTTTTTCCATTTAATCAACAATTTCCTTTCTGCAATTACTTCCCATCTTTCAAGAAAAATCTCACAAAAACCCAAAAACATTTCCTTTCATGCCTTGTAGGATTAGGGATACTTTTGAAAATTCTTGCCAAACACCCCCACCTCATCCAATAGTCAACCTTATTTCTTCTTCACTGGCAGTGAATTGGAAGCCCCTTTAGGTGAGCAACCTGACATATTTGAGGAACCTATAGGGGAAGAAGAAGAAGAGGAAGAACCCATTCCTACTGAACCAATGGCTAAACACTTAAATGACATAGGAGATAGAGGGAGAATTGGGAGTGCCTTCCCCATTAGGGAAACCAATGGGGACACTAAAATGAAGAACATAAGCCCCTCTACTCTACCTCATTTCCATGGCTTGACCACGGAGGACCCTGACACTTTCCTATTTGAGTTTGTTGTTGTCTGCCGAACCTATGACTACACAGAGGATGAGAATAAGTTGAAATTATTTTTATCTACCCTCAAGGAGGCAGCATTGTGTTGGTTCATGGGTTTACTTGGAGATAGCATCACAACTTAGGCTCAGATGCAGCAGGCCTTTAACATTAAATATAGGGATTATTGTAGGTCAAAGGACACTAAAGATGAAATTTTCAGGATGACCATAGGCCATGATGAATCCCTAGAAGACTATGAAGAGAGATTCCAGCTCAGTTACAAAAGGGCTAGGTGCACACTTGACCTTGAGTCACTAAAGCTAGTCTTGCTTAGAGGGGTGAGGGAGGATATCCTAGACACCTTACATATGTTATCAGGAGGAGATATCTACCAATTACCACATGAGGACATCAAGTATGTCTTTAGAAACCATTATAGGGTAGCCAGAAACAAGGGTAGAAGTAGTGAACCTTTGGCCAGTACATCCTCTTCCAACTCATCCATCAAGGGTGAAATTGGAAATATGTTGGAGGACTTCAAAGTGAGATGATGCAAACCCTTGCCTTGCAATTGGATACCATGAATATCAGAAGGAAGTAAGAGGAAGCAGAGAGGGCCTTGGCCATCTTCTGTCATAGGTGCACCAGAAGGCATCCTAGGAATGAATGCCCATTAAACTGTATTGAGATTTGCTCAGTCTGTGAAGAAAACCACTCCACAGAAAAGTTCCCTTCCTTGCCTGGAGTCAAAGTTGTATATCAAGGAGTTGAAGGGGTCACTGAGAAGCTTTGCTACATTAACCAAAGGATACCTCCTGAGCCTAGACCATACCAGTAGGGTATGTAAGGATCATCCCATGCATATTACAATCCCAATCAAAACACAACTACACCTTCTTGGGGACCCCCTACCAATGCTTCCTGGTCTACACCCCCTCCTTGGGCCTATGCATCTCAATATCATTCCCAGCCAACCAACCAGTTATTTCAAACCTACAATCAACCACAACATCAGTGGAATCCCCCACCCCAGGGGTGGAGGCCCCAATTCAATAATGTCCCAGCTCTATTGCCTCCATCACCTGCCCAACCACAACTCCTGCACTCTACTCCACCTAGGCAACCCCAGACGCCTTCCTAGCCAAATCCAAACCCAAACAATAGGCAGGCCCAACAAACATATGGTGGAGAGACATCATACCCAGCTTATGTTGTTCAAATTCAAGAGATCAAACTGAGATCTGGTAGAATTCTCCCAGATAACCAACCTCCCTATCCACATAAGGAGGTTGAGAAAAGAAAAAGAGGAAAGCAACCTTAAAGCAAATCCACCCTTTCCTGAAATATTAGCCCAACCACACCAGCCTACCCCAGAAGAAACTGAACTTCTGGGAGAATTGCAGAATCTATGTGTAAAGATCCCCCTTCTCTAAGCAATCAAAGAAGTGCCTATTTACAATAAATTGATTAAGGATAAGTGCTTTAAGCATCCAGGAAGAAGAGAAAGGGATGCCCCTACCGTTAATGCCATTGGGAAATTATCTGACTTAATGCTGGGGTAGGCAATATGTCCAAAATACTTAGACCTTGGAAGCCCTATAGTCTATGTTCACATCAAATTCACCATTGTCCCACACACTCTGATTGATCTTGGGGCTATCATTAATGTGATGACCAAGGACACCATGCTCAAGCTTAACCTCCAAGGGTCTTTAAGGAAGACCACAACAGTGCTTCAACTTGCAGACTATTCCATAGTCACCCCTAAGGGAATTGTGGAGGATGTGATGGTCTCCATTGATTCCTGGGAGTATCCAGCAGATTTCCTAGTTCTCCAGCCTAAGGCTAAGCTAACTAGTTACCCTCTCATCCTTGGGAGGCCATGGCTAGCCACAGATGATGTCTACATTAGTTGCAGAGCTAGGAATGTGACCATTAAGAATGGGCATATGTCCAAACAATTAGTCTTATACCATCCTGCTCAACCATCCCTAGAGCAGGACTTACCTTTATGGTTGGAGGAGGAGGAAGAAGATGAGCTTTATTTTGTAGAACTTTATACTTTGGAAGCCATCATAGGAGGAGGACATCAAGATGAGGATGATTTAATTGAACACCTGCTCCAAAGTCCAACTCCTAGTCCATTATCACTAGAAGAAGAAGTAAAGGAAACACTCAAAAATCATCAAATTGACTTATGCTTGGATGATTCCATCCCAATCCAAGTCAAAACCATAGAATTTGGCCCAGAAAAAACCTTAAATATTAATTCATATCTTTCTACTTTAGAAGAGGAATAGCTATGCAACTTGTTGAAAGAGAACCTAGAAGGCTTTGCTTGGAACTACAAGGAAATGAAGGAAGTACACCCATCGGTGTGTACTCACCACATATACATCAATGAAGGTTGCAAGCCAGTCAGGTAACCACAAAGGAGAATGAATCAAGCCCTCAAAGACATACTCAAAGAAGAACTGCATAAACTATTAGACACAGGGTTCATTGACCCTATCTCTCACGGTGAGTGGGTCTCTCCTTTAGTGTTAGTGCCCAAGAAAAATGGGAAGTGGAGGATTTGTGTTGATTATAGGGAATTGAACAAGGCCACAAAGAAGGATCATTTTTCCTTACCCTTCATTGACCAAGTGCTAGATGGCCTGGCAGAGAAGAAGTTATTTTCTTTCCTATATGGATTCAATGGGTACAACCAAATCCAAATCTACCCAGAAGACCGGGATAAGACCATTTTCACCTATCCATGGGGTAATTTTTCCTATAGAGTCCTTCCTTTTGGCCTGTACAATGCTCCAGCCACTTTCCAAAGAGTAGTCTTAAGTATTTTTGTTGAATTAGTTCATGATGCTATGGAGATCTACATGGATGATTTTACACCTTATGGTTGTAATTTCCAAGAGGCCTTGACTAACCTAGGCAAAGTATTACGCAAATGCATTGAGATGAACTTGTCCCTTAGTCCATAAAAATGTGAATTATTAATGACTAAAGGGATTGTGCTAGGTCACTCAATATCTCAGCAAGGACTACAAGTGGACCCAAACAAAGTAGAAATCATTTAAATGGTCCCTCCTCCATAAAAGCAGATAGATGTTAGGATTTTCTTAGGGCTAGTTGGATATTACAAAAGATTCATAAAAGACTTCAGCAAGCTAGCCTCTCCTTTATTTGGGTTATTGTCCAAAGATTCTGAATTTAGATGGTCAAAGAGCTGTCAAGAGGCCCTAGGCATTCTAAAGGGTAAGGTAACCATGACACCAATCCTTAGAGGCCCAAACTGGGCCATCCCTTTTCACATTCATGTTGATGCCTCACATAAAGCGATAGGAATATCCTTAGGACAGGTAGAAGAGAAATTGCCTTATGCCTTCTACTTTACCAGTAAAATCCTGTCAAAGGCTGAACTAAACTATACTGTGATATAAAAAGAACTCTTGGTTGTTGTGCATTCATTGAACAAGTTTAGGCATTACGTTACAAGATATCAGACATTTTTGCATACTGATCATGCTACAATTAAATATTTAATGAACAAACCAGATGTAAATGTTAGAATCATAAGGTGGTTACTTTTCTTGTAGCAGTTTGATTTAACTATTGTTGATAAACTTGGTAAAGAAAATGTTGTTGTCAACTTTCTGTCTAGAATAAATCTGCCTACACGTGAAGAAGGAATGGTGGATGATCAGTTACTAGATGAGCATTTGTTTTCTATTTCGGTGCTCTCCCCATGGTTTTTTGATATATCAAACTATCTGGTGTCAGCACAGTTCCCACCAAACCCGCCCTCTAGAGAGAAGAGCAAGATAATTAGGAAAGCCCCCTTCCCTTGGATTGGAGGCAATCTGTTCAAACTTGGCCCAGAACAAATCCTAAGAAGATGTGTAAGGGAAGCAGAAGTCTTTAACATCCTTCTAACCTGTCATGATGGGCCTTGTGGAGGCCACTTTGCAATAAAAAGGACAACATTCAAGGTGTTGCAAGCAGGCTATTATTGGCCTACTCTTCATCAGGATGTGAAGAAGTATGTTAATGATCTAGGTGGATGTTGGTGGCCACCCACCTATCCCATTTGGACCCCCACAATTGTCTCTTTCAGCTTTTTTAGTTTCCTAAATTGTAGCACAGTTTACTATTTTAGCAGTTTTTCGGGTCTTGAACTTCCGAAGCCATTTTGAGGCCCTAAGTGATGTTTTTTGGGAAATCTTGGGGCAACATGGGACCATGGTCCGATGATTCCCTTCCCAAAGTGGTAGTTCTCAGATAGATCTTTCTAACGAGCTATCATATGCGTCAAACGGAGATCGTATGCCAAAGTTACGACCCCGGGAAATTGATGTACCAATTTACCCAAACGGGGCCCACAATTTGGCGTTTCATCTTTTAGGGTTAGGTTTCAAGATGTGAAGGGTTTTCCATTGTTTCTCAACAATAAATAAGCCTTCGAGCCTCATTATAACACATTTCGGAACAGTTGAGAGGCATGTAGCCGCCACATCTCTTCTCAGAGATAAGCTATCATCGCCCTAGCTGGTTTATTTCCATTTCTGGTTGTAAGCATATTTCAGTATTTTCCATTAACGAAATGAAGCATTATTTCTGCTGCATCTTTGTGTATATGGTTATCTCTGTATTTTGTTGCGTTCTTGTCTAAATCCGGTTCAGTTAATCAGTGTGATCGGTGCCAAAGGATGGGAAAGCCTACTCCAAGGGATGAAATGCTCTTGCAGCCTCAAGTGACTTTCGAGCCATTTGACAAGTGGGGCATTGACTTCATTGGACCTATCAACCCTCCTTCTAAGAAAAAACAACACATCATTGTGTTCACCGATTAATTGATTAAGTGGGCAGATACCAAAGCAATCAAGGCAACAACAGAAGAAAAGGTGGTTGAGTTCCTAAGGGAGAACATATTCTACAAATTTGGGTACCCTAGAGAACTAGTCACAGACCAAGGTAGCCAATTCACCTCCACCATGATCGAAGAACTACTCAAGCATCACAAGATCAAACATAGGACCTCCACTCCTTATCATCCACAAGCTAATGGGCAAGTGGAGGTGGCCAACAGAGCATTGGAGAACATCCTGACCAAAGTAGTGAACAAAAACAGAAAGGATTGGGCTAAGATACTAGCTGAGGCCACCTGGGCCTATAATACAACATGGAAGACCACCACTGGATTCACACCCTATGAGCTGGTCTATGGAAAAAAGTCTTTTTTGTCCATTGAACTTGAATATAACACATTGAGGGTGGCAACCCAACTAGATTTAGATCTCAGTCATGCACAAAAAGAAATGTTGTTCCATTTGAATGGCCTAGATGAATTCAGAATGCAGGCCCTCCTCCATACAGAGATAATTCAGCTTCAGAGAAAGATCTGGCATGACAGACATATCAAGGAGAAGTTATTTCAAGAAGGAGACTGGGCATTATTATATGATTCAAGGTACAAAGACTTCAAGGGAAATCTAAGAACAAGATGGCTCGGACCATATGTGGTGGAAAGATGCCATGACAATGGTTCAGTGCGAATCATGACTATAGATGAAGAAGCCATTCCATTACTAGTTAATGGACACAAATTGAAATTATACAAGAGGCCTTCATCTAGATAAGAGTTCATTGATAGCATTAATAAGACAATGATTATGGTGAAGCAAGTTTCAGCTCCTCCCTCATCGGGTCACTGAAAAAGAAAAAAACCAAATAAGATTCAAGTGAAAACCTCCATGAGGTGCCTGAATCCCATATTTGGGTTGAAAACCTCCATGAGGCAGCCCAGGGATGATAAAAATGGAAAGAAAAAGAAGATCCCTAGGTGAAAACCTTTCTTGAGGCACCCAGGGTAGATACCTAGGGTGAAAACCTCTCTGAGGTAGCCTAGGTGTTTTTCAAAAAATATAATAAAAAATAAAAAATAAAAAAAACATAATTGTTGTTTGCAGGATGATGAGAAAGATAATCAAGGAGCAAAGATAAGATCCAAAGGGGTGCCCTGCCTCACATATGCTCATCTCCCCCACTCCTTACTGTGCATCCCTCCATAAATTCCATTGTTTTTTTTCACTTCACTACTGAAAATCAGGAGAAGATTGTGTTTTCCACAACATCACCACATCCATTACCATCATCCTTGCCTTCACACACACTCCTACTCCCTTTGTACATGCAGCATCATCTAATATGTAGTCACAAACATCATCAATAGACAACAAAAGAGGCATAAGAATGACCATCAACAGCACCTTTGGTCCTTGACACTTGCAGTGCAACATTAAGGCCACAGGTAAGTATCCTACTCACTCACTCATCTACATCATGTGATCAAAAGTTGTAAAGGTTAAGAGGTAGTTGGTTTGTAAGTAAAGAGGTGGCCAGTTTCCTCTAAAAAGGCTATGGCCTCCAAAACCTCAAGATCCCTATAACATGGACAATCTTCAATGACTTACCAACAAAGGATGACATCAAAACCTTCATCTATAGTGTTAGTCCTTCTGTCAGTAAGGAGGAGACAAAAAAGTAACAGCGGATACAGAGCTAGATGGGAATGAGATGGATAAAGAAGACACTAATACAAAGGAACATGATGTTGAAACAGAAGAGGAAGAAGGCATTGAAACAAATAAGACAAACAACAAGAAACAAAAGTGCTAAGTGGCTTCAGGGACAAAGAAGCAGCTGAAAAATCAAAATCCCATGGCCTTAATCAGCACCCATAATTTAATTGCAAATAATCCTCAGCTAACACTCAGATATCTTGCTGCCCAAGGGCAAGCAAGTACACATTTTGAGGATTTTTTAGGCTGATAAGAAATGATAATATACATGCCTGTTAAAAGAGATGAGACACTGCCACATATCTTTAAGATCAAAGAATATCAGTGGGAAGAAGAAGAAAGGAAAGTAGGTTGCTATAAACAAGGCAAAAAGACCACAGTAAAAGAATGAGATGTCAAAGAGGCTACCGGAGCCACTAAGTTGCTTAGAGGATGAGCAACACTTTCAGTACGGGGGTGATGATGAGTCTCATCATCGAGTAATTATATGGGCCTTAATTGGCCTTAATTCACCTCCTAGCTTATTCAAACCAACTATTCTCACAACTTATTGCATACTTTTGATTATATTTTGCTTATGAGTTGAGTTAGAGTTGATATTTTTGCTTGTGGTCTATTGTGCATGTAATGCAGGAATAAAGGTAAAATCAAGGAACTATGGTAAAAGACCTTGGTAAAAAATTGGATGAGACAAGGGAGAGGAATTACAGGAGGTAAATTCTCCTCATTTACTACCTATCCATTTGAATATTTCTCCATCAGCTAAAAGTACACATAGCCAAATGAGGAGTACTAAAAGACATCCAAGCAAGTGGAAGTACAAGTGACCTCCCTACTAGAAGGCAGTTGAGCTAGTGAAAGTGAAAGAACAAGTTACCATTAAGTTGGGAGTTGTACATCCCTAATTTTGAGGGAAGTCATTGAGACTTCATATGTATAAATAGAGAGGCTTAGGACCTCAGTTGTTTTAGTCAATTAACCAATAGTCAGTCAGTCGGTTAGCAAGTATTCAGACCTTTTGACTTGTAACAATTTGATGTAATACAATGTTCTTTGATAATGAAGATGAGTTTTGATTTGAGCCAGCACTTAGTTAACTTAGAGTGTTGAAGCTCTTGGGTTAGGGACTGACCCTAGCAGCGAAAGCTCCTCTTTATTGTATTGTTAAGTAGCATAGCTTCCTGCTTTTTGTCCATTTGTTTAATTAGATGCATTCTCATTATAGCAGTAGTATAGATTCATGGTTTGATTGTTCATATGGTTAAATAGATGTATTTTCACTATAGTGGTTCAGCACAAATTCATGGCTTTCCTACTCCTTAACTTAAGTAGTTTCATGTTTTCTGTTCATTTTCTTGAACAATTGCAGTTTCATTACAGTGGTGCAGAACAAAGTAGTTTTGTTTCGGGTTGTTCCATTTATGCTTTCATTTAATCAGTAAGTTGGCAAAGAAAATATCCATCAAGATGCTCACAAGTGTCTCAGCCTCACCTCCTCCCTCTGTGACCATGATGTGAGAAAGAAACCCTACAGCAACCCCAAAAGCATAAGGTTTTGGTTAACAAAGGGTTTGTCGTTTAATGCAATCATGTGGTTCATCATATCATTGCTTGGTTTGTTTCATGATCATTCACTCATTTCCTAGTCATCTGTCCCTTCACCATCTACCTAAGACCTCACTCATACTGTCATTCTCCTTTGGCCCGAAACGCTTGCGCAGGAGCTGATAATTCATGTTTAAACGGTTTTATTAATAAAACGCCTTTCACAAGCCAAATCATCCAATCATCGCTCAAATCCACTTTTCACGTTTGACTTTTTTTCCCTTTAAATCCCCACCATCAATCTGCCTTAATAGATCTGACGGTTTTCACGCACCCGCTCACCAACCTGCTTGGTCACATCCTTGCCGTAGATCTATCTTGCTAGATCTGACAGCCATCGCGCTATAGCACATGGATTTCCCTCCGACCGTTATCAGGCTGAGGGCACGTGATATGGGTGGTTTCCCCATGCTATGTGTCGACCGGGGAGGCTAATCATGCAAAATTCTACAAAACCATTTCAAGCTTTGAGGGCATGCGAGATACAGCTTACCACCCTCCAAACCCACCCGTCACTTTCGCACGTCTCTTTTCGCGCTCCAATCTCCACCGTCGATCTTCCCTACCAGATCTAACAGTTGTCGCATCACCTGATACCATTTCCACACATTTTTCTTTTTCTTGCGATATCTGTCGTCCATTTGTTGATTTCCGCCGCAACTAATCCCAGCCGTCCAACGTGTTAGTTAACCCTGTTAACCCATCTACCTACGTACCCTCCTCTGATTTGATCTTAGTCGTTCATTCGCCTTCCACTCACCCGATCCAACGGTCCTCATGCACTTTTGCTCCCTCACGTCCTCTTTTCGCCATTTTGACCTCCCACTGCTCTTCTGCCTAAACACAGACTTAGCCTAGTTTCCATTGTTCACCCCTTAGTCTAGTTTTATTCTCTTTTACTTCTGCAACTTAGATAGTTAGCATTAGATTAGTGTTGTTTAGAAATTCTACCTAGTTTAGCTGTTTTCATTATTAATTAGGTCATGGTGATTCAATTTTGCATTTTTTTTTCTTCATCTCTGTAGTAGGATAGCTCTTCCCTAAACTAGGTCTACTCTCCTTCCATCGAAATCAAGCTTCTTCTGACCCTATAAAAGTCTGGCTTGGAACCCCTGGGGTCTCTTGCCAGATGAGAAGTGACAACAGGCAGTACCTTCACTTCTACTTGTGTATATAGCACATTCACCTCCAAGTTTGTATGAACCTCGGGTTGATAAGTAAAGCTAGTAGCCCTGGGAGTTGTAACATTCTTGCTACAATACCTAGGTTCGTCATTGTGCATAAAAACTTTCGATCGAGGATTGATAGTTTAGTTGTTGTGCATAAAAAAATTTGGTCAAGGATTGATTGTTTCAACCTTTTGCATATGTGCCATGTATGTAATAAATGTTATCTTGGTATAAAGGTTGTCATTTTGCACGAGGGGCAGATTTGTAACAGATGTAAGTCTGAGAAAGCTACTCATCCCTTTTCTCACTTTCACAACATGGTTCTAGGTGAGAAGCCTAAGGTTCTAAGGGTTTTGAAACAAGTTGAAGAGATTATAATAGTGTGGGTATATCCAATATTGCAAGTGACACATGTTCATGGTGGTCAATAAAAATATAGTGGCCACACGATATGTTTTCCACAAGATATTTCTTCAATTGCAAAAAAGCTTCCATGACGTGTTGAAGAACTAGATTTTTTTATTGAAGGTGAGGTGTTCAATCTGAATACTATGAATTCTATGTGAAGAGACAACGTGTGATGGATGCATTGCGTTATAAAGTTGAAATGGAAAAGTACTACAGGGATGTGGAAATTGACATGGATTCAATTGCTTCTCTCTTGGAAATACCTGTTGATGTTTCTAACAGGTTACAATATGTTAATAGTCATGTTGATGATATACCTAGGATGGATGTAGAGATTGAAATTGATGGGGCTAATCATTTGCACTGTCACCCATCATCATTTATTTCTGGCTTTCATAATGAATCCTGGGAAGTTGATCGAATTAGAAGATTTATTGAGAATGCAAATAACACATTCGTTGAACCAATAAATTGGCCAAATATTGGTACATCTCACATTAATGAATATAATACTAAAGGACTATTAGATATGGCATTTCCCACTTTATTCCCTACAGGTGATGTTGATTGGTTGCATCCTCAAATTTGCAATGTTCAAACGCATGAATATGGTTTGCATCTATTGATATTTTATGATAAAATATTTGGAATTCATCCTTAGTTTTGATATTTCTTGTTGAATATGATTATGTGGCATCATAGTCAGGGAACAACTTCATTTTTTTGAAGAAAAATATTCATGAAAATGTGTCTGCAACTATTCAGGAGTTGCGTCAATAACTTTCTGATATGCCAAATAATAAGTTAGCTAAGAAATTAATGCTTTTTGGATCTTTCCTTAGGAGTACAAGAGTTTATTGGACAAAGTGTCATTCTAAATTAACTGATATGATCAACCAGTTGGGTTTCCCTACTTTGTTTTTTACATTGAGTGTGGCTGCCATAAAGTGGCTTGATTTGCATAGTGTTATGCCTTCAAGCAGAGATTTTCATCGACAAAGTGAGCATGCCAGAAAGATTCAAAATTTTATTCGGTACCCACATATAGTTGTTATGTACATGCACCAAAAATTCAATATCTTCTGTGATATAGTCTTACAGAGATATCTTGGTGCTAGAGAATTTTGGTATAGGTTTGTTGTTTTTCCTTTTTGACAATTTTATAATGATTTGAAGTAAAATGTTTATTGTTATGATTTCTTATTATATTTTAACTGCATTTTTCAATCTTTTTAGGTACAAGTGGCAGCATAGAGATTCTTCCCATATCCACAATTTTTTGTGGTTGCCTAAAGCACATGATATGGAAACATTGGATTAGTCTAATGCGATTGTTGTTGGTGTAGCAAAGTGGTACTTTGATAAATATGTTACAGCATGGAATCCGTGTGACATACATCATCGAAATGTTATGATTCCTCAAACTTTAAATGATGATCCATGTCTTTTGAACACTGAACAATTTTTTTCTTGCAATGTCGAAGAAGATTATGAGCATTTAGTTAACCGTGTGCAAAAGCATACAAAATGCAGTGTTGATTCTTGTTTAAAAAAGGGTTTGTTATTTCATGTTGCTATCATGCTCCATGGGAGGTTTGTGTGGAGTCAACATTGTCGATAGATGGAAAAGGGAGAAAAAAATATGAACTAGCACAAAATGATGATCATTTAAATGTTCATAATGTTGATGTTTGAACAATGTGGCAAGCAAATGTTAATTGTCAACCAGTTCTTTCTCGACATCAAGTTTTAAATTATATTGAAATATATGCTTCAAAAGCAGAGAGAAGATCTGAAAGTTATCACGAAATGTTGACCAGAGTTGTTGGTGGGAGTGGATCTGAGGCTCCTGTATTATCTGTGTATAGAAGGTTCCTTGTTGAGATGCTTGTTGAGCGTGATGTTGGAGCTCAAGAGATGTGTCATTTGTTGCTAAAGTTTCCTCTTGTTGTTTGTAGTCGAAAATTCTTCTCGTTGAATGTTGGCAAGAAAGTGTACCAAAGGGTTTCGTTGCATTCTGATGAAGTTTTGTTCAGAAACAATTTCATTTAGGTTTATCAAAGCTGACCTATTTTTTTGGAACATCTATGCTTGATAGAAACAAAAAGATCATGGAATTTTAAGGAGAAGTGTAGGCAGGACAAATGGAGGCCACATGATAAGCAGACTATAACTCGTGTTTGGACATAGTTTTATGTTGTTCCTGATGAGGGGTCAGAAGAGTTTGAAACATTTTGTTGCAGTGAGTTGCTTTAATACAAGCCATTTCATGATGTTGGTTCAGATATTGGGTTGTCTACTAAAAGTATTGTTGAGAGTTGAATAAATTGGAGATATCGTGCATGGCATGTTGATCGAGGCCCTTTGCCAAATAAATGTGATTAAGAGGATGTGGAGCCACTTGTACATGAAGAAAATGTTGATCGATATGTTGAAGAGTGGCAATTTTTTTCGTAGTTAGTTCCTCCAAACTGTGTAAACATTTTATACCTTGATAATCTTGGTAGAAGTGACTTTGATGTTGATTATAATTGGAAGGAAATGATGGTGTCAAATGATTTTTTAGAAGAATGGGTGAATTTTGTAAAAGATGCATAGTATGCAGGTGTTTTGAATGATGGATTTGTCAGGGACACATATTTGTCACCTTCATCTCTATCAGAAGAAAAAAAACTAGCTACTTTTGAAATTATTTTTTGACACTTTGCTAATGGTGAAAATTATGGTGCTCTGAAAATGATTATTCCAAATACTGCTGAAACAGGGAAGTCTTCTCTCATTAGGTGTATTTCTTATGCTCTTTCTAGAGCAACAACGAATGGAAAAAGTCCATTGTTATTGCTTGCTCCAACTGGTATTTCTATTTTTAACATACGTGGGAAAATAATACATTCTTCTTTAAAAATTCCTATAAAATATATGAATCCACTATGTGGGCAGGATTTGGTAGTGTTCCAAGAGGATATGAGGCACGTTCGATATATATTGATTGATGAGATGAGATTTATAGGTCCAAGGCTATTCATACAAATAGATTCTCGTTTGCGAGAAGCCTTTCTTGGAAAGAAGGAATGTCCTTTTGGTGGTAGGTCCATCATTCTTGTGGGTGACCTTTCCTAGCTGCCTCCTGTTAAGGATAAACCCTTGTATGCAGGTAGAACATCTATGAAAGTTTTGTGGGAAAGCTTAAACATAGTAGTGGCTCTGGACAAAATTTATAGGCATCAAGGAGATGATATGAGACAAGCATCTTCTCACAATATTTTAACCAATAATAGAAATACAGAGCCTTGTCTTGTTGATTGGGATTTTCTTATGTCTTGTGTTGATAGTTTCTTGGATAGACATCAAAGGATTTGTTTGATTCTTATGTTCACTTATTTGCGATGAATAATCTCGTCAATTTGCACAATCGAAAATTTCTTAAAGCGTTAAATTCTCTTATAGCGAGATGTGTTGCAAAAAAGTAGTATAAGAACATAAATAAGTGATAGTGATGATGATATATTGGAGCGTGAAGTATTTCTATGTCATGGAGAGCGCGTAATGTTAACGTGTAATTTTTTGGTTGAAGTTGGTCTCCTTAATGTTGCACTTGGATATATTGAAAATATTTTCTTTGCGTTTGGGTGAAAGCCACCACAACTTTTACAATTTGTTATAGTTATGTTTGAAAATTATTGTGGTGTTCAATTTGATAAGGATTTTCCAATTCTTGTACCCATTCCGCCTGTTCGTTGGGGGAATATGTGGCAAATTCCTTTGAAAATGGCATGGGTGTTGACAATAAATAAATCACAGGGGATGACTTTGCAATGAGCCACTGTAGATATTGGAGATAGAGAAAGGCACAGTTTGACATTTACAACTATATTGAGAGTGAAATCAATAGATGGTTTGTGGATTTCACCGCCTTTTTCTTTTCAATGTTATGAAAAAATGAAAGATAGTGCATATATTACATTTAGAAATAGAGAGGAGGAGCGATTAAAGTCAATATCATTTTTGGGGTATTTATCTCCAATATAGTTTACTATCCATGAATTATGTTTTAAGTAAATTGACTATTTGAGAGCAATTGTTGTTTTCTTTCTTGAATTGTAGTTGTTTGCCTTTTTTCTCTCATTATTTTGAATCCTTTTATATTTGTGATTGAATATGAAAAAACCAAAATCATAAATGAATATTTTTCTTTCTGTTAATTTGTTTTATTTTAATGTATTTATTTGAATTGTATGTTTTTGTCAATGATTCATAGATATGGAGAACAATGATGGTAATTATTACATCATAGCAATTAATTCTATTACGAAAACCATTAGTTTTGTTATCTTTATTTGCGCAAGGTTTGATAGAAGACATGGCTTCCATCCTGATTTTGTCGATGAACATATTCGTGTTTTGAGTGGAATGAAATTAGATGTTCAAACTTTATATCATTTTCACCAAAGAGAATTATGGAGGAAGATGAGAAGGGATTGGCTTGAAAGCTTGATGTGTCGTGATCATTGTCATGTTGATTTGAATTTGTGTTGCTTTTGCCACCGTCTTGGTGTGTTTTGGAAGAGGATGCTATCAAATACTTATGTTGTGGTCTAGTGTTGAGAGTTGAACTTTGTTGTTGAATGTGTTGTTATTATTATTTCTTTCAATGTTAGTAAACTTTTCATTGTTGTCAATGGTCTTGTAATGTTTAAAATTTCATCTCATTTCATTGTCACATTGCAACCGAGATTTTCAAAATCATCCTTTCTTAACTATCGGCAATGCTTGTTAGTGATTGACAACAATTGTTGTTGATGTCGAAATTTATGTTCTCTTCAAAGTATTTAGTTTTTCCTATGCTTATACCTACTTTTCAATAATTCTATTTATATTGTTTTATTTTTTTATATTATAAGATTATTTTGTGTAATTATATTAAATTTTTCATTTCTTTAATTTATAATGTTTTTATCTTTTATATATTAGTTTTATTTATATTGTTTTATCTAATATATATATATATATATATATAATATATATATATTTTCTGAGTAATTCTATTCTATTTATAATAAGAAGAAAAAGATATTTACAGAGAGGGGATAACCTCTGAGAGAGTCATGTAGCTCTCTCTGTCAAGAAAACATTTCAGAACTAACATTGTCTTCTGCTCTCACAACCATGTGTCTAGCTTGTGAAGCTGGAGCAGGAATCCAAAAAACTACTACCAGATTGCATAGATATACCATACTAAAAACTAGACAGTTAACCAGACATACCAAAATTTTTAGCCTAGGCTGTTCACTAGATAATGCCGCGCAGGGCTTTTTGATATGCATTCAAAAAGAACAAACAGAAATACCAAAAAACAGGGCCTGCCTGAGAGCTCCACACACTGAATAGTCATCACCCTGGTTCATCATCATCTTGATCCTTCTCCTCGTCCGAAACACGTTCCCACGTAACCATCAGTCTGTCCTGAACATCCATAGGCTTGACACCTGGGGGAAGCCTGAGCTGCAACAGATTAGGATAAGTATTATCCGGCCATTTCTTTGCCTTGTCGGACTGAACCATGCCTTGCTGAGAGCCCTCAGGTCCGTGCGCTTTCACTTCCCTCCTCTCAGTCATTTGGCTGATGTTGTGATCCTCCAACTGGCTTTGGACTTCATTGACCCTTGGAGAGGTGGGTTGATTCGTATAGGCAGACTGAGAACTGATAGTGTCCTCCTCTTTCGACGAGTTGCCCAGAGGGGTGGGGGAGTGTTCCTCCTCTGAATTCTCAGAGCTACCGTGCTCTTCTTCTTCTTCGGAAAATATAACCGTTACCAGGGCCGTGATTGTTGGCTTCTGTAACTTGCTTTTGAAACTAAATTTTGTTGTCTGAACTGAATTGTGGAGCGAGGAGTCAGACTCTTCAGGGTCCTGGGGGGAAGGATAAGCCACCGCAAGCGGAGAAATTCGTCGTGGAGGCGACCTGCCTCTGCCTCCCATCCCTCCTCTGTAACCCGCGTTTCGGCCCCTTCGTGGAGTGGCTCTGAGTCTGGGCGACATTTTCCGAGTACGCAGCGTGCTGGTCCGATTCTCCAACAGCGAGAGAAGTCTAGAAAGTTGAGAATTGGCAATGCAGACCTCTATACAAAGCCTACCCCCTGCCAAATTCCGCCCCAAATCATGCACCTGTAATTCAATTGTAAGCCCTTTCTGCTTCCAGGCCTCTGTCGCTGATGGAAATGTGATTCTAGAGATAGAACTAGAATGCGGTTCACTGACCTTCAACCTGCAAGTAATTGACCAGGGAGGCTTCTCCTGAGGACACTTAGGCTGCTCATGCTAAGCGAACCAGGACTCGCCTCTATTGGCTAGCTTAGGCAAATGCCCAGCATCAGCTATGCCTTCCACTATCACTCGACTCTCCTCAGCACGGTCTGTATGCTCGCGAACATTCTCCATAACTCCCTTGTTTAATCCTCGTTCCTTCTCCTTCTGTGTACCGGTAGCCTGCTCTCTCATTGATGCCCCTTCAATGCCCGTCACCTCGGCGTTGTTCTCAACTCTTATTACAAACCTTGCCACCTGCCCCCAGCTGCCTGCGCGTGGCTTCATTGCACGGCTATTAATGGACATTGAAAACACCCGCATCCGGGTATTTTATCTTCTATTATATTAATAGTATTATGAATAATAATATTTTTCATTTTCAATACTTTCAATTATGAACATTATTTTATATTTTTAATTAGCTACATTTCACATTCGTTAATGTTATGGTTTTGTATTTATATTTCGATTATCAATTTTCATTATGATTATTTCATTGTTAATTTGATTGCTTATTTATAATAAAATAATGTTATATATAGGTTATTAATTTTATTAATATGTTTTATTTAATTTCATGGTTTCTTTTATTAAATTGTGTTCAATTATTTCTTTATATTATTTGCTTATATGTGCTATTAATTAATTTCTAGAATATTTTAACTTGTTATTTATTAATAACATTAATATAAATTATTATATCATATGCCTATCGGAGTTTATCAACTACATTTATATTAATATAAATGTGATTCTATTATAATACTTATAATTAGACTAACTCAAAAACATTTAATATGAAAAATGAAAAAAAATTGAAAAAAATATTAATATAAAGAAATAAATATAAAACATGAAAAGTATTAAAAAAAACACACAATTTACTTAATTTTATCTTATTATCTTATTACATAATTTAATTATTTAAAAATTATTTATATATTATTAAAATATAATTATATTAATCATTATTTTAGATATATTCAAAAACAAAAATGATTATCGTATGTCAAGAAAGTTAGTGTAGGGTACCCTCCAGGGATCTTATTTGCCATTCTTTAGTTGTCACGACAGCATAAGCTAACATTAAGTGCAACCCTTATCTATTAACTTAATATTTTCTAAGGCATGCTAAAAACATAAGTACTTACCACTTATTGCTACTCTGGTAAATATCTTTCGCCAAAGTTGCTTAAAGTACCTAGTTCTTTCTGTATTGAATTCTGACACCTTGAAAAGTGTCGAAGGATTTAAGCAAACATCCATTTAAATCCAAAACCAAAAATAGACCATAAACAATATTTATGGGAATAATCCAAAAATTAAAAATTAAAACTAAAACCAAAAATAAATCACAAAAAATACTTTATAGGATATAATCCAAAAACAAGGATATGCTAATGTACAAAAGAGTTAGAGGTTAACAAAGAATTTTTAATCGCATAAATAACAAATTTGAGAATATTAAAAAGGCAACACAAGGAGGGTCATCATTTGGCAAAAGTTCTCAAAACTGATGGAAGGATACATTGATAAACTTCATGCCATGTTGTTGCATCCTTTGGCATTGCATTACCTATGTTAAGAGGCACTTGGAATTGTTGTTGAGTTAAAAAAGATGTGCGATAAATATGAAACTCTGAACATTATCAAATGCGCTTACTCTTAATGATTTTAATGCAAAACTCTTAATGATTTTAATGCAAACCAAAATGATTTTGTATAAATTTTGTAACCTTCAACAAATTAACAAAATTTGAGATCGCTTTGATGAAAAATAAGGACTTTACCTTTACATCCTTGCAAACATACCTATATTCATCATCAAAGAGAATTGGATTTCTTAGTTTCCTGGAAAATAGGGGAATTCCATCATGTTCATGTTTATATTCGACTCTGTGTATTAAATTCTGACATCATGAAAAGTGTTGAAGGATTTAAAAAAACATCCATTTAAAACCAAAACCAAAAATAGACCATAACCTTCAACAAATCATTGAAATTTGAGATCACTTTGATGAAAAATCAGGACTTTACCTTTTACATCCTTGCAAACATACCTATATTCATCATCAAACACTTGAATTTAAATGGGATGTTTTAGTCTCCTGGAAAATAAGGGAATGCCATCATGTTTATATTCGACATTGTGTATTAAATTCTGACATCATGAAAAGTGTTGAAGGATTTAAAAGAGCATCCATTTAAAACCAAAACCAAAACCAAAAATAGACCATAAACAACACTTTATAGGATATAATCCAAAAATTAAAACCAAAACCAAAAATAGACCATAAACAATACTTTATAAGATATAACCCAAAAAAAGATATGCTAATGTTCAAAGGAGTGAGCTTAACAAAGAGTTTGTAATCGCATAAATAACAAATTTGAGAATATTGACAAGGCACCACAAATAGAGTGATAAGAAGGTCCAATGTCTTCTTGTTTAGTGTTATTGAATTTTATGCTAAAAAATTATGACATCCACACTAACTATGACAAAATACATATTTGGCAAAGGTTCCCAAAATTGATGAAATGATACATTAATAAACTTCTTGCCTTGTTGTTGCATTCTTTGGCATTGCATTATGTGGGTTAAGAGGCACTTGGAATTGTTGTTGAGTTAAAAAGGATGTGCGAGAAACATGAGAATCTGAGCATTATCAGATGCACTTACTATCAATGGTTTTAATGCACACCAAAATGATTTTGTATGAAGTTTATAACCTTCAACAAATTAACTAAATTTGGGATCGCTTTGATGAAAAATGAGGACTTTACCTTTTACATACTTGTACCTATATTCATCATCAAACACTTGAATTCAAATTAGATTTTTCAGTTTCCTGGAAAATAGGGGAATGCCATCAGGTTTATATTCAACTCCAAATACATCATCAAATACTGGAAGTTTAGTTTTTTCCAGTTTCCTACATATGAGGGGAATTCCATTATGTTTTTTCTTAGGACAAGAAAGTATTTTGGTCAAGAATATAAACAAAAATACAAAAGAGTTTAGGTCTAGTTTTTTATAGTTTTTATTTTGAGTATAATTGAGGTTAATTTTAATGTTGGATGGGAGAAGAATCTATCCATTTCGAAAATGCTCTCACATGATTGTGCGAGATTTGGTCCAACTTCGATGCCCCATGAGTTGGATCCTATCCTTAACACCTCTTCATGTTAATAAAATATTTCAAAAATTGTACCAAAAAACTATAAGTATATTCAACATGATGTTGGTTGAACAATAAACATACCTAATCACAATGCATATTCAAGGCAATATTATGAAATATTATCTTAAACATTTAGTCTTTTGAAAAAATCCAAATAGAGAAACATAAAAATAGTATATACAAAAGAAATTTACCTAATTGGAAAAAATAATAATCACATATTAACTAGAAATTTTATAAACTTAATTAGTCATTGGAACCTCTTATTAACCCATTTAAGGTATTATGGTATTTTGCCTTTTAAAGTGCTTTTACTTTCAGTGCTTTTACATGTATTTAGTGCTAAATTATACAATCCTCTGTATCCTATGCCTAATAAGTTTGTAGTTAATATTTGACTTTGAAGTCAACAATCTTTTATTGTGTCATCATTGATGTATTGTAGTATTATGGACGTTCATCAAGATCCAAATCAAAATAGATCGTGATCTTCTTGGAATGTTTCAAATAAAAATTAACTAGAAATTTTACCATGTTGGTGGAAATCATCGTTTGAAACTGGTGTGCTCCCAATCTAATCAATCACCTATCGATGTTGCAAGAATGGATGATTAATATTTTTATAGATTTCCATGGTTTCTTTGGACCTTCCATGCAGTAGAGTGACTGGGAGGCTAGCAAAGCTTTTGGAAATATATTTCTTAGCGTTGTTTGCTTTTCATTTGACATTTATTTTTTTAGGAGCCACTTATTACAATAAGGATATTACATGTTATTCATGTAGTATATCTTAATTTACAAGTATGTCTATTGCAGTACTGAAATTTAGGAAAACTACTATAGATTTTTTGGAAATGTCTTTCTTGGTGCATCATATCCACCATTATCAAAACCTAATCTAAACTTTTCCAAGTTGAACGTGGGTTAGATTAATCAATACCTCAAGATTTTCCTCCAATAAATCAAGGATAGTTTCTGGAATATTTTGTCAGACTCCTCCGTTAATATCCAGCAGGTGGGGATTTTTGCAAGCCATAGCCACAGCTAATGTTTGATGATTGTCAAATTGTTTTATATAAATAGATGATATATTTAATGAACGAAAATTTTTTATGCAAAATATATTTTAGTGGATAGGAGGATGTAGTTAATGTGGGATGTGTTGAGTGCACTCTTATATTATTTTTAGATATTCACACCTAATCGAAGAGAAAACCAAATGGAGCAGACACTTCAGAAGAAGAGAATAATAATTGAATCGAAGAGAGTTGTGAGACGTTCATGATGAGAATGATTGCATTTGGGTATTGAGAATGGAAGAAATAGTTAGGGTAGTTTCCCGTTCATAAAATAAACAAATACTAAACCATTTTTTGTAGCAAGTATATATGAATAGTTGTTAATTACATGTGATATGGTTATGGTTTCTTCCAATGTAAAACCGTGAGATGGTTATGACATCATCCGTGTGTGAAAGGGTTATGGCATCATTAGATGGAAGAGAATGGTTCAATCATCTAACAAAAAATCTTACGGTGTAAAGTGGTGCAGAGTGGCACTTAGGGGAGTTATTTCCAAAGGGAACACCTTAATGAAGATGGTTGACCATGTTCATTATGGTTAATTAATCATACATGGTGACAATGGTTGACCATAGTGGAGCTAGTCTAACCATGGTTGAATATGGTGGTTTTTGTAACCCTAGAGACAACCTATGGTTGAGAAGAGGTCAGTGCCTAGGAAATATGTACAAAAAGATAAAAAAAAATTGTTTGATGTCCCATACATGATTACTAAGAGATATTTTATATAAAAATAATGCAAGGGAAGACTTTTGGAGAAAAGACACCTTTCTAAATGGTCACACTCTCTAAGAAAATGATCTTGTAGTTGTAGTGAAATGACAAAATGAAAAAGTGGAAGATTTGGAATAGAAGGTTGCAATAGTAGAATCTTTCATTATAAACCTTAGGAGAAATTATGAAAGACTGAGAAAGTGAAAGTATGAAAATGTAGAGCACAGTTTAAGGTTAATTAAATTAGAAATCTATAGGTACTCTGAGCTTTTTCAAGCAGAGTAAATTCGTTTTAATGGAAACAACCAAAAACTTATTTACACATTTCTAAGAGAAGAAAGACAAATAAATTGCAGTGACAAAGGAACACATATCATATTCATAAGGCAGTTGGAATCATCCAGAAAATCTATTATATCTCCAAGAAAATGTTGATGCATTACACAGGTATTTCCATCTGAGGTAAAAATTCGGAACCCCAAAAATGGTTCATTCATGTCTTTTTAAAGAAACTTTACACTTAGGACAGTTATAAAAATTGTTAACTATCATGAACTAACTTAAACTACTTTGAAAACTACTCTAAACTTTACTCGGTCCTTATGAGGACTCAAAAAATAAACTTAGAATTAAAATGCGTTGGCTTGAAATTACAAAATAAAATATCTTTTCCAAAATAATTAATCTGATTGGTCTTCATTTGATCACTTGGTATCCTTGTGTAGGCTCACTCGAAGAAGCTTCGGGTTCCACTACTTTTGTTAGTGATATTAAATCCCGACATTTCTTCCACACTACCAAGTTCGAATTTGGACACTTGATCAGTCTTTCATAAACCATCTTGAAATTTGTTATCCTACTGTAGGTTGGATTTTCTGAGAAAATAATCTTAACCAACCATAATAATTGGAAATCTCTCTGCAAATGATTTACAATGGTTGACCCTTTCAAAATTGTTTCTTTTTCATGGGAAGGATTAATTTTACTTTTTTCTTCCACTAATAAAGTTTCATATGTCTCCCATGGAAGAATATTTTCATGATGATCCCAACATGAGGGTAATCTTGCTCGGAATCTTTTTTCAAAGTTTGAATTAAAGGCCAACACAGATTCTTTGATCTCTCCCAGTTTGGTTTCTGCATTCTTCCTGTAGATATTATTTTGCACCATCTTATTTATTTATAAAACAATGGATATTATGTCTTCAATCTCCATTTCCCTTGGCTCTTGAGAAGACATGGAATTCAGAAAATCAATCATTCTTTTTTCGATTTGTGCACTTTTCTATGAATTCTCTTTATTGGAACAAATAACCATTTCTAAATCTCTTACCATTGTTTTCTCTTCTGTCATGACCAACATATTGTCCCAGATTTCCTTTACCTATTGGATGATATCATTACAAATGATTTCCTTTGCTTGAATAAGAGACATGTTACCCTTTAGTTTGTCTTTTATTTCCTTAATTTCTTCATAATTTATATAATTTTTATGGTACTATGACACATTTTCTTTAGCCATGTTCAATTATCTCTCTTTATGTTTCAATTTCTCTTTAGTATCATCCAAATTCTTCTGTATTTTACTCTCATCATCCTCTGGAATCTTCAGCTCAGTCATCACCCTAGTGAGATTGTAAGTAGGGTCCTCAGAGTTTGGTTGCACTACAACTGTGAAAACATGTGCATCTATCTTCTATTGTAGTCATGCATTTATCTCTTTCAAATTTGCTACCTCCTTATTTCTTTCTATCAGCTCACGATTTATAAGTTCTTTATCCTTTCCAATTTGAGCTAATTATAGAGCCATGACATTCTTAGTAGCAAGCAACTTTAGCTTTCTTCTTAATACCCAAATCTTAGATTCTACTCCTTGTAAAATATTTTGGACAACTATTTTGTCTTCGGGATTTACTCTGAGCTTGATGATTAACTTCTTCAATTATTAATTTTGGGTGTGCAGAGCTCATGAGTTATCCTTCTCTAACTTCAAGTGGCCAATTACTTTCCCCAACAAGGCCTTTGCCTTATTTGATACTAATGAATCCTTGCTCAAGTCACTTTAAATCAATTATCCAGTCTGCTTATGCAAATTTATTTTATCAGGTAATGAAATATCTTTTGCAGTCACAGTTAAATTTACAGTTTTAAATCCAGATAAAGAAGAAAATTTCAGTGCAGAAAGATGTGTAAGGGAAAAATTTAGCTAGTTCCTCTATAGGTCCATGGTTGACAACAATCTAGATTGGTAATCATGAAATCACTGAGCTTCCAAATGAATGACAACTTTATCTCTTATATTTTTGTTTCTTTCCTCAATATGCTCATAAGAGTATTTCAAAATAGTAAAAGAATTTTCATCACCTTTTTCAGGAATAGGAGAGGAAGGTGCGCATATTACCTCTCCAAGCTGCAATTGGAAACCAACTTCAATAGAGGGCATTTCCACCAAAGGCTCCAATTATGTTTCCTCTTTGTGTATCCTTGGCTTCTTTTAACTTTGAGAAGTTTCAGCATCCAAATCAACAATATATTCTACTCATCTTTTTAACCACTTCTCTGTGTGGTGAGGAGTCTCAATGTCCATTCCTTTCTATGAGTAAGATAAGCCACCATTTGCAAGTCTTTCAATTTTAGGCCTTGGTTCATGAATATAAGGTGCACAATATTTTTCTTCTCTTATCTTTGAAATAATATGGTAAGGGTCATAAGACCACTTCTCCCCTTGCTCAAAATGAATCTCTTATAGCATTTTCTCTACCTATTCTGCAACCTACCTATTGTTGACAATAAAAATTCCAAAATTCCTAGGAAACTTGAACAAGTATCCTTTCTTGGCTGGCACAAAATTTATTTGGTCCACATTTAGACTTTGCCTAATAAACTCTAATGAAAACAAGCTCATGGGCACAAAATATGGAAGTCTATAAGGGAGAACTTTTACTCCATACAATCTAATCTCGGTGTCATCTTCAAATGAAAACCAATCTCCCACTTTCAAATCTCTATTCAACTACAAGAATGATTGAGCTTTGGGAAAGATACTAGGTGGAACAAAATTATTAATAATTATATAGATTACTAACATGAAAGAAGTAATAAAATAAGGGAAACCCTCATAAATGTATTGGCTTCTTACAACATCATTCCAATTTACTATTGATTATTTATTATTATTGGGATTCATTATGTTTAAGCCCAGGTGCATGAATTTCTCCACATGAACATATAACAATAGATAAAATAACAGTGAGGGGAATCTAAAACACCCTGTGAGACAATTTAACAATTGGGTATTGACAAAGACCTCCAAAAATGTTGGTACATTTAGAATTACATTAGGGTACATGACTAGATGAAACATTACTATGGTTGTTCAATCAACAACAGAAGTGTCGTCTTTTCCCAAAAACCCTCATAATTATTTGCAAAATTGGCATGAATCCCTCCACAAAAGTGGCTAGAGGGAACTGGGTTAACTCCAAAAACAATTTTTCACCTGGTGGCATAATGTAAGAAGATAATTTGACACAATCCTTTGCAAAAAAGTTTTGAAATGTGACCATGAGGGTTTATTCAAAAAACGAAGTGTACTAGTTAGATTGGGGAAAATCCAGGGCTTATTGAATTCATAATACAGAGACTTGAAAAGAATTCCCCCTCCCCATCAAATTCATTACATAAATCTTTCAGGATATAGGGATGAAGTTAGCAAAGTAATGAATTCAGGAAAAGGGTACATTTGAGGGACAATTGCAACAAACAAATAATATTTAATGACTTTAGAAAACACCTCTAACTCCAATTGACTAACCAAGACACTTTGATGAAGTTACATTACATTTATTGGGAATATGGTGTCAAAAATATATATTTCCATGTCCATCAACAGGATATGGGTTGTAGAACCCACCAGGGAAGTTTTCTTTGACATTGTGAAAAATTGAACAAAGTTGTGTCCTTAAATAAATACTTGTGGGATAACGGCTAACATTGGATATAAGTTGGAAATCTGGCAAGTGCAAGTGGTCATCGGTGAGCTCAAGGGAAATCAACAATAAAAATGAGTCAATCGAAGAAAACAAGGTTTTTATAGGGAAAATAGAGAAAACGTATTAAATGAGCTCAAACAAAAATGTACTAAAGGATGACATATGATGACGTGGAGTGCTGAGGTGGAAGGAAATGTGGAATTATGGATGAGGTGGTGAGGTGATGTTGGCATGTCATGGAAGAGAGGAAGTGATGTCAGGTTCTATATGTGTGTGAGTCTCAATATCGTGGAAGGCATCGCACTTGGGAGACGTGCTCTTTTTAATCTTTAATTCCTATGATGCAGAAACATGACCCACCATCATATAATATTAAAAAATGGACCTGCGCCACCTCGAGTTCCAATATTAAAACTTTTTTTCTCTTTTTCTTAAAATAAAATCACACAAACAATCCCAATGACCTTTTCACATTTCTTTGCAATATTTTTTTTGCATATATGATTTTTCTTTTTTGAGATTTGAAACATAATGAAAATGACCTACAACATATGGCTCCACCTAGGGATAGTGTTTTGGAACAAAACACTATGAACCGCAGATTAGTGCCTTCACCTCAGGCATGGAGTCATAACATAGCTTAAAACATTGCAATAAGAATTTCACCGGATACTTACAATGATACTACCGGTATTTACAATGAGAAAATTTAAATCTTTTTAATGTTGGAAGTAATATTTCAGAAATTTTCCATTTACAGGTAGTTGCAGTAGTTCTACATCAAGATTCTCTAGAATGGAGGTAGTGTTTCCTCTTGTTTCTTCCACCTTGAAGGGACCAAACCATAAAGGATCAAACTTCCCATGCTTTCCCTTGTCCTCCCATCCGACATCCCACCTTAGGACAAGGTCTCCAGGCTGAAAAAAGTATAACCTTGACCTTTATGTCAAAGATAGTTTTCATCTTCTCTTGATAACTAATCATATTTTTAGTTACTTATTCTCTATTCTCATTCAATTCTACTAGCTAGTTTATCCTTTGAGTCAATGTATTCAATTCTTCTTTAGCATCCTGAATCAAAGCAACTACTGGTTTGGCTAACAGACTTGGCAAAAGAGTTTCCACTCCATATGCCAGTTCAAAAGGTGACTTACCAGTAGACCTTTTGGTGGTTACTTTATTTTCCCATAGGGAAAATTTAAGATGAGAGTCTAAACTATTTTTATTTTATGAAATTGTTTTCTTTAAATTTCTAACTAGATCTTTATTTGAAGACTGTTCCAACCCATTCCTTGAGGATAATAGGTGGTAGAGTGAGTATGAATAACATTATAACTATGGAAAAAATTAATTAATTTTGCAAATTTAAATACCTGAGCATTTTCCATGACCAATTTTTTGGGCAACCAATTATTGTAAATATGTTTCCTTCCAGGAACTTAATCACCACTGAGTCAGTTGCATTTCTGGTTGGAATAGCTTCCACCCATTTGGTAAAATAATTAGTGGTTGTCAAAATCTACTTATGTTGTCCACTGGAAGGTAGATTTATTTCCCCTGTGAAATCCAACCCTCACTGCCTGAATGGTTCTTCTAAAAATACAGGAATTAATGGAATTGGTGCCAACTTCTTCTTCTCAACAAAAGATTGACATTTTTCACAGCATCTAACTAGCCCGTAAACATCAAAAAACAAATTTGGCCAGTAAAAATTAGCTTTCAAGATGTTGTTTGTCGTAAATTTCCAGCTGTAATGACCTCCCCAATCACATCCATGATATTCATTGAAAATCTCAATCATTTCCCCTTCTGTTAGAAATAACAGCAAAACTCTGACAGGATCTTCCCAATATAGTTGACCATTGACTATCACATACTTATGTTCTTTCAGCCTCAAAGCCTTATATTTTTCTCTTTCTAAATTTGATGGACAGCTAAGAAATAAAAATAATGAACAATATTATTGTACCAATCAAAACAAAAATATTTGTGGGAAATTTTGTTGTCTTGTTCATTTTTCGTACCTCCTTCACTAACAGTGTTTGTTTCAGGAATTGCAGTTACAAAATTAATCCCCATTGCCTGATAATTTTCCTTTGTTAAAATCTTAGTCAATCCCTACCCCTTTATTAGTTTTCTTGGCTTGAAATCTATTTCATATTTTTGAATATTAGCTATCCAATTGCCTCTTCTTCCTTTGTTGTCCCTCTATGTCAGCACGTCCTTGACAGATAAATTTGGTACATATGCAGTCATCTGGGAGTGTAAATTTACATTATGAATGCTTTCAATTCTTTGACCATGGAATAAGCTTGTTTCTACAAAATATTATATTTAAATTCAACATCCCTCAACACCTAGCTAAAAAAAGTAATTGGTTGCTCCTTATTGTCTTCATTCTTTTGTAAAAGTACAATTGTAATGGTAGAAGGTGATGAAAAAGAGAAAACTTGAAAAGGTTTTTGATAACCTGGACTTACTAAAACAGGAGCTTCTCTGCATTCTTCTTTAACATATCAATGATTTCTTTAACAATTTATGCATAATTTGGAAGAAACCTCCTCAGAAAATTTATTCTTCCCAAGAAAATATGAATCTCCTTATTACTAGGCATAGGTATATTACTTATTTCTAACACTCTTTTTTGGTCAATCCTGACTCCCTTCTTTGATACAATATGTCCCAATAATTTCCCTTCTCTTAGAGCAAAATGAGACTTTTTTGGATTTCGAGATAGTCCATATTTCCTACATTTTTCAAAACTTTGTTGTAGGCATTTTAAGTGTCCATCGTCATAATTTGAAAAATTTGTGATATAATCCAAGTATATAACCATAAATTTGTCCTTTTATCCCACAAAGGCTATATCCATAGCCCTCTAGAAGGTAGCACCAACATTCATCAAACCAAATGGCATCTTTGCATACATAAAAGTTCCCCATGGCGTTATGAAACTTGTTTTCTTCTGATCATCTAGATGTACTACTGTTTGATTGTATTTAGAAAATCCATCAATCATAGACAACCTTGAAGATCCTGTAACTTTCTGCAAAATATGATCCATTTTTGGAAGGGGGTAGTTATCGTTTAATGATCATTTGTTTAAGTTTCAGAAGTCTATACATAATATGATTTCTCCATTCTTCTTCCTTATAGGCACTAAATTTTCCACCCAGTCTGAATATCTCAAAGATAGAATTATCTTTGCCTACAATAACTTCTTCACTTCCTTTTCTATTGAGGGCAACAATAAAGGATTGACCTGTCTTAATTTTTTCTTATATGGGTTGACCACTAGTTTAAGAGGGATCTTATGTTATATAATTTCTTTATTATAAATTTTAAGGTCTTCATAAGACCATGCAAAGACAACAGAATAATTTTTTAACATATATACATACTTGTTCTTATAGTCTTTTGAAATGCCTTTGGCCAGTTTCACAAGCTTGGGTTGTTGTTTAGTTCCAAAATTACAATCTTCAACATCATTCTCCCAACTTTGCTTACTAACATTCACTGGGACATTGTTTACATCAAACAATCTCTCCAAAGGTATCCTACCTTTAGGAATTACATCACCTTTCAATTGTATAATCTTATGGTTTGGAATAGAATATTTCCGAGGTAACTCATCTTCAACCTCTTCTTCTTCAACATTTTCAGCTTCCTCTTCATGATCAACTTTTAAGTTAGAAAAATCCCCTTCAACTTCCAAAATTCTTTTGATTTTTTATTTATCTTAAAAACGTGTCAATACTTAACATTGTCAGGTACAGAAGACCTTCTTTGGATCTCCACTTCATACCTCAACTTTGGATTATGTGAGGGTTTAAAGGTGTTGGTTTCCACTGCAAGTGAATTGGTCAATTTGTTACCTTATCTTGGCATAAATTGAATGTTGAATGTTGAAAATAAGTTGTCCACTAGATCCCAAACTTCATTCTGGTAAGTTCTAATCCTTGGGTGATTTTTCTGACATTGCCCTCTTATTTTTTTTACCACCAATTCTAAGTCTCCAAAAATAGAGATACATTTAATCTTCATGTTCTTGGAATCTTGCAAACCAAGAATTATAACTTCATATTATGTTATATTATTAGTAGAATTGAACTCCAATTTATAGGAAAGGGGAATCATCTCACCTGTTGGGGAAAGCAGTAGAACCCCTACACCATTCCCTTCCTTGCAGTAAGCCCCATCAAAATATAATATCCAAATACCATTATATATTTCTTCTTTTTTCTAAATTGTTATAGGAACCTGCATATGTGTATCCTTAGAAATATTTGCATGCACTTCCAACATAAAATAAGAAAAATCATTTTCTTGACTATAAATTGGAGAGTTGTTGGAACTCCCCTCCTTTGTGATTGTTTTGAAAAAACTTGACTCCTTGTATAGTCTTCTTTCATCACCACCAAAAAGTGGAATTATTACATAAGTAAAATCTAGTTTTAGTACTCCTCCCAGCTTAGCTCCCCAAGATCTAGAAAGTAGCATCCCAAATCTAGTTGGGATGCCTGCAAATACTATGTCCATCACAATGCATCTTGTTAGAATTTGAGCCATAGAAACCAAAAGGTCTTTGATGAGCCTAATACATTTTACTCTCTTAGATTCAAATGAATACATATCCTTATAAGGTTTTGATCTAGATATTTAGTTGCTTCATCACAGAGAGGGGAATTCAATTATGAGAATCCCTTAAGTCAAGAATACAATTATGAAGCATAAGATCATGTACTATAAGAGAAATATAAAAGGGAGTAGTTGAATCATGTTCCTCCACATGAGGATCAAACATAACCATTGGCCTTTCCTCCTGTAAATTAGCGGTGGCTACCAAAACATTTGCTTGAGACAGATTAATAAAATCTAAAATATGCTTTCTATAAGAAGATTTCTTTACCAACTCGGCTAATGTTATTGGGATATTTACTTTCTCAAACTCCTTTTGAATATTAAAAGGATGTATCTCTCTTCCTTCTTTTGCCTGTTCCTCCTCTATTGGTTCATCCTTCTGAACACTCTGTTGACTCACAACAGGCTGCTGAACTTACTTCTCGTGGCTCACCTTTATTTGTTGACTCTTAGAACTTTCTTCTTGTTAGACTAGAATTATTCTAAGAGGATGCTTCCCCTTATCATTGGCCTTCTGGACAGGCTATTGAGATGGTTGTTTAGGCTTCTCCTTAGCTTGATCTTGAATCTTAGATCTCTTCCTTGATCTAAGGTCATATTTTCTATGGAATTTTTCCTGCATCATATCTGCAAATGTTTCACAGTATTCATCAATTTCCTCTTCTCCCAGTGAAATTTTTGAATCAATATCCATATTCTCGTCGCATATTTCCTCACCTTCTTCCTCTAACAAAGTAGAGTATTGGTTTTCCTAAAATTTAAGAGTTTACTCCATCATTTCTTTAGGTTCATCCTCAAGCTACAAGGGAGGTTGCACTTGATATTGGTCTTTCCTTTCCATCCACATAATATACAATGGTGGTATCCTAAATTGAGGATTGAAATTTCTATTATGCCTCTACTAGGTTTTTCTAGGAGGATTTTTATTTTCCAGCTCCATCTTCACTAATTTATTGGACATGCTTCTAACGAATTTTGTCATTTCATCCAACTTTTGTTCATGTGAATCCTTCTGTTGATTTGAAGGTCCTACTTCTTCGTTTCCCTTCTTCTTATATGTATGTTCAGATTTTGGTTTTATTTTCCCAATTGCAGACAAATTTGCTTCAATTTACAATGCATCAGTTTGAATATGATCTAGGGTGGGAGATCTTCTTTCTCTCAGTGTGAAGCTGAAATCTGATTCAAATGCTCTTGCAAAAACTAATTTTTCACTAGAAGGGTGTGGTTTGATCTCTAATGGAAGACTGTTATAAATCTTATTAAATCTCTTAATGAATTTAGCAATTTCCTCATTTGGTTTTCTTTTAATTGCATTGAACTCAATCAAAAAGTAACCATGATCCTTTTTCTTTCCCCATATTTGTATAAATTTATTCTCCAATTCCTCCTAATTTTTTATTGAATTAGTTGGGAAAGTTTTGAACCATTTTCTAGCCTCTCCATCCAAAGACTACACAAACAATTTCATCACCACATCTAGGTACTCCACATTGAGATTTTTTGCAAAACAAAAAAAAGTTGCTACATTTTTTTCAATTGTAAGCTCATCTTATCCTATGAATATTAGCAATAGCTTCAGGTATCTTGAGGCATTACATTCATGGGTTGGGGAATATTAAGTGGATCATATCGATTTAAAAGAATCTTAGGAATCACCATATTTTGATTTTGAAGAGGAGGGAAATTTGACACTTAAAACACAAAAGAGGTCGTAGCAATCACATAAATTGGGATTGGTTGGGAAACTGAAGGAATAGTCTAATATGAGGTTGAAAAATCAATAGTTTTTATTTATTCAACTTTTGATATTGCTGGGAAAGAAAAAGAAACATACTCAAATGATTTTTCTTCAAAAGTAGGCTTAGGAAATGAGGACTTAGGAGAACTAAAACCTGCTTTAGAGAAATCCAATTTTTTGGAAACTTCCTCTGGGTAAGGTTCTTTTGTACCTTGAGAGAAAGAACTAGAACCAGGAGTAGACAAAGTAGGACTTGGGGTTTTTGGAGATTGCTTTTCTCACCAAACCCTTTGGGATACTAATATTTTAGGGTCAGATAAAGTTGGGGTTTTTTTCTAGGAAGTATCTAACCTAGTGTGGGGTATTATTGGAGTCAGGACTGCTACTTTTATTCTCACTTGATGAGAAAACTATCCAAAACACTATATTTTCTCACCAGCCAAAGAAACGGTATCAAAAATCCCAGGGAAAAATAAATTCATTCTTCGATCCCCAACAACGGTGCCAAAATATGTTGTAACCCTAGAGACAACCTTTGGATGAGAAGAGGTCAATGCCTAGGACATTTGTAAAAAAAAAAAAAACTCTACTTGCTATCACATACATGATTACTCGGCGATATTTTATATAAAAATAATGCAAGGGAAGACTCCTCGATAAAAGACGCCTTTCTATATGGCCATATTGTCTAAGAAAATGATCTTGTAGTTGTAGTGAAATGACAAAATGAAAAAGTGGAATATTCATAATATAAGGTTCAAGTAGCAAAATATTTTATTATAAACCTTAGCAAAAAATATGAAAGACCGAAAAAGTGAAAGTATGAAAATGTGGAGCATAGTTTAAGGTTAATTAAATTAGAAATCTACAAGTATTGTGAGATTTTTCAAGCAGATTAAATATGTTTTAAAGGAAATAAACAACATATTTTTTACACATTTCCAAGATAAGGAATACAAATAATGACTTACAATAACAAAGGAACACATTTTATATTCAAAAGGCATTTGGAATCATCCCAAACTTTATTATATCTCCAAGAAGATGTTGATGCATTACATAGGTATTTCTCTCTGAGGTAAAAATTTGGAACCCCGAAAATGGTTCATTCATGTCTTTTTAAAGAAATATTACATTGAGGATAGTTATAAAAATTGTTAACTATCATGAACTAACTTACACTATTTTCTAAACTACTCTAAACTTTACTTGGTTCTTATGTGGACTTAAAAATTAAACTTAGAAATCAAAGTGCTTTGGCATGAAATTAAAAAATAAAATATCTTTTCCAAAATAAATAATATGCTTGGTCTTCATTTGATCACTTGGGATCCTTATGCGGCCTCGCTTGAAGAAGCTTTAGGTTCCACTAATTTTGTTGGTGATATTAAATCTTGGCATTTCTTCTACACTGCCAAGTCCAAATTTGGACACTTGATCAATCTTCCATAAACCATCTTGAAAAATTTTATCCTACTATAGGTTGGATTTTATGTGAAAATAGTTTTAACCAACCATAGTAATTGGAAATCCCTCTGCAAAATATTTATAATGGTTGACCCTTTCAAAATTGTTATTTTTTCATGGGAAGCATTGGTTTTGCTTTTTTCTTCCACTAATAAAGTTACATATGTCTCCCATCGAATAATATTTCCCTGTTGATCCCAACATGAGGGTAATCCTGGTCAGAGACTTTTATCAAAGTTTGAATTAAAGGCCAACACAGACTATTTGATCCCTCACAGTTTGGTTTCGTCATTCTTATTGTAGATATTATTTTGCACCATATTATTTATTTATAAAACAATGGATGTTTTGTATTCAATATTCATTGCCCTCAGATCCTGAGAAGACTTGGCATTCAGAAAATCAATCATTCTTTTTCCCAATTGTGCAGTTTGTTGTGGCTTCTCTTTATTGGAACAAATAATCATTTCTAAATCTCTTACCATTTTTTTCTCTTCTGCCATGATCAGCATATGATCCCATATTGCCTTTACCTATTGGATTATATCATTCCAAATGATTTCCCTTGCTTGAATAAGAGATGTGTTACCCTTTAGTTTGTCTTTTAATTCCTTAATTTCATCACAGGATGTTAGATAATTTTTATGGTGTTGTCATGTATTTTCTTTAGCCATGTTCAATTGTCTCTCTTTATGTTTCGATTTCTATTTAGTATCATCTAAATTATTCTATATTTTCCTTATTCCATCCTCTTAAATCTTCAGCTCATTCATCACCCTAGTGATCTTTTTAGTAGGCTCCTCAAAGTTTGGTTGCACTACAATTGTGAAAACAAGTGCATCTATCTTCTATTGTAGTTCGAAACTTATCTCTTTTAGAGTTGATACCTCCTTATTTATTTCTAGCAGGTCATGAGTTATAAATTATTTCTCCTTTTCAATTTGGGCTATTCTGGATCCATGACATGCTCAGTAGAAAGAAACTTCAGCTTTCTTCTTAAAGCCTGAATCTTAGATTCTTCTCCTTGTAAAATCTTTTGGAAAATTATTGTGTCTTCAGGATTTACTCTTAGCTTGATGATTAACTTCTTCAATTCTTCATTTTGGGTGTGTAGAGCTCATGATTTAGCCTTATATAACTTCAACTGATCAATTATATTCCCCAACAAGGCCTCTACCTTATTTGTTGTTAATGAAGTATTGTTCAAGTGACTGTAAATCAATTTTCTAGTCTACTTATGAAGATTTATCTTATCAGGTAATGAAATATATTTTGCATTCATAGTCAAATTTACAGTTTTGAATCCATCTACAGAAGAAAATTCCAATGCAAAAGGATGTGGAAAGGAAAACTTGAGTTTATTCCTCTCTAGATCCACATTGGCTAAAAACAATCTGGTTTGGTATTCAGGAATTGACTGAGCTTCCAACTAAGTGACAATATTATCTCTTATTTTTTGTTTATTTCCTCAATTTTCTCATAAGAGTCTTTCAAAATAGTAAAATAAACATTCTCACCTTCTTCAAGAATAGGAGAGGAAGGTGCACATCTTACCTCTCCAAGATGTAACTGGAAACCAACTTCAACATAAGGCCTTTCCACCAAAGGCTCAAATTCGGTTTCCTCTCTCGGTATCCTTGGCTTATTTGAACTTTGAGAAGTTTCAGCATCCAAATCAATAATATCTTCTACTCCTATGTTTAATCCCTTCTTAGTAGGGTGAGTAGTCTTGACCTCCATTCCTTTATGTGACTGAGATAAGCCACCATTTGTAAGTCTTTCAATTTCAAGCATTGGTTCATGAATATAAGGTGCATAAGATTTTTTTACCCTTCTCTTTGAAATAATATGGTAAGGGTCATAAGACCACTTCTCCCCTTTTTGAAATTGCATCTCTTGTAGAATTTTCTCTACCTCTTATTCATCCTACCTATTGTTGACAATAAAAGTCCCAGTAGTCTTGGGCAATTTGAAGATGTATCCTTTCTTGGCTGGCACAAAATGTACTTGGTACACATTTAGAGTTTTCCTATTAAATTCTAATGCAAACAACCTCATGGACACAAAAGATGGAATTCTATCATGGGCAGCTTCTACTCCCTTCAATCTGATCTCAATGTGATCTCAATGTGATCTCCAAATACAAACCAATCTCCCACTTTTAAATATTTACTCAACTGCAAGAATGATTAAGCTTTGAGCAAGATATTAGGTGGAATAGAACTATTAATAATGGTATAGATTACTAACATGAAATAAGCAATAAAATAAGGGAAAATTTAATAACTGGAGTGACTTCTTACAACATCAGTCCAATTGACTATTAACTATTTCTTCTTATTTACCTCCCAAAATGTTGGTACATTTAAAATTACATTAGGCTGCATGACTAGATGAAACATTTCTATAGCTATTTGATCAACAACAGAGGTGTCATATTTTCCCAAAACCATCATAATTATTTGTAAAATTGACCCGACTCCCTAAGAAAAAGTGACTTTATAGGACTAGGGTGACTCCAGAGACAAAGTTTCACCGGGTGGCATAACGTAAGAAGAAAAATTGACCCAATCCTTTGTAGACAATTTTTGAAAGGTGACCATGAGTGTTTCTTCAAAAAACTAAGTGTATTGGTCAGACTGGGGGAAATACAGAGATTTTTGAAATAATAATGCAAATACTTGAAAAATATTTACCACCGACAAATTCATTACATAACATCTCTGAGGATATATGGATGAAGTTAGCCAAGTAATGAATTCAAGAAAATGATACATTTGAGGGACAATTGTAGCAAACAAACTAGATTTAACTACTCTAGAAAACACCTCTGTCTCCAATTGATAAACCAAGACACTTTGACGAAGTTCCATTAGGTTTATTGGGCATACGGGGTCAAAAATATATCTTTCCATGTCCAATAGTGGGATATGGGTTGCAGAACCCACCACAAAAGTTTTCTTTGACATTGTCAAAAATTGAACAAAGTTGCGTGCTTGAATTAATACTTGTGGGATAATGGCTGACGTTGGATATAAGTTGGCAAGCCAACAGGTTCAGGTGGGCATCAATGAGCTTAGGAGAAATCAGCAGTAAAAATGAGTCAAGAAAAGAAAATAAGGTTTTTATAGGGAAAAGAGAGAAAACAAAGTAAATGAGCACAAAGAAAAATGTACAAAAGGATAACATATGATGACGTGGGGGTGACGTGGAGTGTTGAGGTGGAAGGTGAGGTGGAATGATGCATGAGGTGGAAGGGTGATGTGGGCATGTCATGGAAGAATGAAAGTCGTGCTCGCTTGAGATTCATGCTCGCTTGTCACAGACAAGGAGAATATCATTTACCACTCACAAGGGCACCTATGGTGGTAAATGGTTTCATCCTTGAGTGATGTTAGGTGAGATCCTGATCATCGATCTCCCGATGATGGTTTCCCGCCAGACTACCTACGGGGAACCTCTCAGTAAATCTGTCGATTAGGTTATGAGGTCGAGTTCTAGATGTGTGTGGGTATCGATGTGATGGATGACACTGCACTTGAGAGATGTGTTTTTTTTTTATCTTTAATTCCTCTGTCATGGAAACATGACCCACCATCATATAATATTAAAAAATGGACCTGCACCACCTCAAGTTCCAAGATTAAAACCTTTTTTCTCTTTTTTTAAAATAAAATCACACAAATAATCCCAATGACTTTTTCACATTTCTTTGCATTTGTTTTTTTTTTGGCATATATGATTTTTCTTTTTTTGAGATTCAAAATAGAATGAAAATGAGCTACAACAATGACACTATTGAAAAATGTTATAAAAGTATTGTTATTATTATTATCATAACTATTACTAAAAAAAAAAAAACCTTCACCATGGTTGACTAAGGTTCTATGATTGACTATAGTTGAATATAATTGACTAAGATTGACTATGAGTATGTTGGGCTTGATGCCTATGGTTAACTATAGGCATGTTTAACATAATGTCTCTTGTTAATCATGGTAAATGTGATATATGGTTGACCAATTCAATCATTATTAACATATATATATGTATGTATTATTATAAAGTTATTAATGTTTAAAAACATTATAAAATTATTTATATATTATAAAACCCTAAAGCTCATTAATAAAACTTGTTATTAATCCTTATCAATAAAGTTATAAAACCTTCTTAATATCCTTAAACTAAAATCTTTATTAATAAACAACCTTATTATTGTAAAGTTATATTAATAAAATTATTAAACATTATTAATAACCTTAAACTTTGGAAAAGTCCAAAACAAGACTGCTACCATCCATGAGGGTTTTGCTTTAGGGTTTTTTCGTTGGTCACCATGGTGGGGCGCGAAGGAGGGAGATCATCTCCCTCCTACAATCAAGTGGTTGTAGATAGAAGCAAGGGAGCGGGATCACATTGCTTCAAGAAACTAATGGAGGTGGTAACAGAGGCTAAGAATACAGAAAAAGTTGGAAACTATCAGACCTCAAGGACAGGAAAAGAATCATGAGTAAGCTAGTAAGGAGAAGAGGATAGAGGTTAGAAATCTCAAATTTTCTCCTATGAGTACATCAAGGGTCTGTAAACCCAAGTCAACCACTATTCCTCGAGTTGTTTTAAGTGACCCGTCGCTATAGGTACACAGAGACCACATGTCGGAGTATGCTATTATCTGTAAATTTATGGGGATTTGGCCGACGGAGAAGGCTTTGCAAGCATGGATAAGGAACCGCTGGAAACCAAAGGGGGAAATAGACCTTCACCTTGGTTCCAAGGGCTTCTTCACGGTGGTGTTCACAAGCGTAGAGGATAAAGATAGAGTGTTCGAGGGAGGACCCTATTTTTACGCTTCTATAGGCCTTTATATGAGACCATGGGTAATGAACTTTGTCCCAGAATGAGAAACTTTCACCTCGGTGCCAGTATGGATAAGACTCTATTCCCTTCCTTTAGATTATTGGCTATTGGAGTCTCTAGAGGCTATCGGCAACAAGCTAGGGCATTTTATTAAGATCTCAGATGCTACTCTAAGAGGCAAGTACACCTCCTTCGCCTGGATATGTGTGGAAATGGACTTATCTGGGGCACTTTCAGATGAAATCATTTTAGAAGTGTATGACAAGGAATGGGTGCAAGTGGTGGACTATGAACACATCCCATTTATGTGTTGTAAGTGCCATGAGCATGGGCACCTATATAGAGGTTGCCCATTGAACAAGCTGGAGAGTAATACGAAAGCCACTACAGGTAAGGATCCTGAAGGTTTTACTAAGGTTGGGGGTAAAGGGAAAGGAGGCAAGTGGTACCAAAAGAAAATTAATGAAGACAGAAAACCGAGTCACAATAATTTTAAGATCTTAGAAGAAGAAGTCAAAAACGACGGGATAAACCAGGAATAAGAGAATATTCCCACTGAGAAGGAAAGTGATACTAATATGGAGGAAATACCAGAAAACATCAAACAAAAGAATGATATATTGAGCACTATGTAGTTCAGTAGGGACCATGGGATTACCCCAAGTGACGCTAGAATAGAAGACCATGAATTGCAGGAGATTCTAGAGAGCGAGAATTTAGATCTAGAAAAGTTTTTGGAGCAGGGAATCACCGAAGGGGTAGACTCTCTGCCAAAAGAGGAGTTTGACAGGGTTAAACAGCTCTTCCTCTGGAGATCACAAAAGAAGTGTTCTGGAGGCAAAAGAAACCATGATATCCAGGATAATATGGGAGTGAAAATGATGGAGGATACACTGAAGCATTCTTCCAAGAACCCGAGTAGGAAAAGAGGGAGAAAAACACAAAATGAGTTGTTGACCAAATGTGGGAAACTTATGATTAACTCAGGTAAGATGAGGGATCTTACCAATTACTGCTTTACAAACCTTTCTTAATGAAGCTTACAACCTAGAACATTAGGGGTCTAGGAAGTGAAAGGAAACAAAGAACTCTTAGTAGAAGAATGAAAGAAGAAAAATCATATATGGTGTTTATTCAAGAAACAAAATGTTCGATGGACAAGATCAGAGAGATACATAGCAAATGGTTAATCAAGTATGAGTATTTAGAAGTTAAAGCGGATAAATCGATGGGTGGGATTCTTAGTCTATGGGATCCTCAAAAACTTGGAATCCTGGATGTTGAAGCTTCTAGGAACTATCTATCATTGGTGATTCAACCTTTGGGTGATAAGGAGATCTACATGATCACTAACGTATATGGTCCTCAAAAACTAGAAGACAAACTTAAGCTTCTCTGAGAAGCTGAGAGAGAGATATCCTAATATGCCCTGGATTCTGGCGGGGGATTTCAATATGATCAGATCTCTTACAGAGAAAAAAGGTGGTACCAGAAAACTAGGTAGAGATTCCATTGCCTTCCAGAACTTCATGAATAACATGGGGCTAGTGGACACCAAAATAGTAAATGGAACTTTTACTTGGAATAATAAGACGGGAGGGGCTTCTCAAGTCGCCTCTAAACTAGATAGATTCATAATCACCTCTTTCTCAAAGGCCTTTATATGTCAACTTCAATCCTTCCCTTCAGAGGCTCGGACCACTGGCCTGTCCAGCTTGAAGCTACTTTCATGGGTACATCGAGGAACAGACCTTTTAGGTTTCAAAATGTCTAGCTCTCTCACCTTGAATTCACCAGAAATATTGACAAAATGGTGGGCAGAAGATATGCCAGTTCAAGGCACTAAAATGTTCATGTTGTAGCAGAGACTTAAACACATCAAATCTAGGCTTAAAGATTGGAACAAAAAAGAGTTTGGTAATATTTTTAAAGCCAAAAGAGAAGTTGAGCAGAAACTCCAGGAGATTAATCAGATCATCATCTCAGAAGGTTTTACTGAGGAATGGAAAATTCAGGCAGACTCTCTTCAGAACGAATGGGACGATCTGTGCATGCAAGAGGATATTTTCTAGGGACAGAAATCGAGGGTGTAGTGGATTAGAGAAGGAGAAAGAAACACAAATTTTTTTCATAGATCAACCTTGGATCACAAATCTCATAACAAAATTTCAAAACTTAAAGATTCTCAAGGGAAAGAGCTTGTATCTCACAAAGAAATGGAATTTTTCCTAGTTCAACACTTCCTTAGCATAGCAGAGGAGCCTCTCGTCGACAGATCTCGATTCATTAACAAATTCACCAAGTTCATTCCTAAGCTTGTAACCAGGGAAGACAACCACAATCTTAACAAACCAATGTCTGAAGAGGAGGTTAGTGAAGTTATCAATGAGATGGAAAATGGGAAAGCTCCTAGCCCTGATGGCTTCAATGTGGACTTCTTCAAATCTTGTTGGAAAACAATCAAACAAGGTATCCTTGATGTTGTGGAAGACTCTAGAAGATCCAAAATTGTTTTGAAAGTTATTAATGCCTCTTTCATAGCTTTGATTCCAAAGAAGAAAAAAGCTATGACACCGAATAGATTCAGACCCATAGCCTTATGTAATGTGGTGTACAAAATTATTTCCAAATTGATTGCTAATAGACTCAAGCCTCTTCTTCCTGCTCTTATCTCAGAGGAACAAACTGGTTTTGTGGAAGGAAGATAGATTCTCAACAACATCATACAAGCTCACGAGGTGGTACACTCTCTTAACAACAATAAGCAAGTTGGTATGATCATGCAGCTTGACCTAGCGAAAGCTTATGATAAGATAAGCTGGTCTTACATCAGGGCAGTGCTAAGAGCTTATGGCTTTGACCACAACTGGATAAGATGGGTTATGGCCCTTATATCCATGGCCAACTTCTCCATTCTGCTTAATGGCTCTCCCTCTAGAACCTTTATGCCTTTTAGGGGTCTCAAACAAGGGGATCCGCTCTCGCCCTTCCTCTTTGTTCTCATGATGGAAGGGCTAGGAAGAGCGATCAAAATGGAAAATTCTGAAGGAAAAATCCAGGGTCTGAAACTTACTCCGGATGGTGCTCCTTCTACTCATCAACAATTTGTTAATGACACAATGCTGCAGGGCATACCTACGTTCAAGGAAGCTAGAGCTTTCAAGAAAATCCTGAACGACTTTGCATTGGCCGCTGGTACAGAGGTAAGTCTTGACAAATCAAAGTTGTTCTTTTTTAACATTGGCATTGCTATTCAGAGGAACTTCACCGTAATTCTTGGGTTTCAAAGAGATCAGTTACCTTCCAAGTACCATGGAATGCCTCTTACTGACAAACCTCTGAGCAAGGGAGTGGGAGCCGGTAACTAATAAACTTCAGGACAAATTTAGGAAATGGACCTACAGGTCTTTGAGTTTGGTGGGGCGTTTGGTGCTTACTAATGCTGTCCTACAGGCTATACGCATTTTCATATTTTCAGCTCTTCCTACTCCTAAAGGAGTTATGCAACAAGTCAGGAGTATTCAATGAGATTTTCTTTGGGGCAAAGGGAAGAGAAAAAGAAGTGGGCTTTGCTAGCTTGGGACAAGCTCTGCAAACCTAAGGCCCATAGTGGTTTGGGGCTTCATGACCCTGAAATCCTCAGCACAGTTTCAGGAGCCAAACTTTGTTGGAGGTGGCTCAAGGATTCGGCCACCACTTGGGCCAAGCTTTGGAAGCAGAAATATGTAAATAATTGGTAGGAGAGTGATAATATCTGAATTTCAAGGCTCATCAAGGGCTCCCAGATTTGGAACCTTGCTTGGGAGAATAGAGCCATTGTCTAGAAGCATAGTTTTTGGGAGATCTGAGTTGGGAACCTTGCATGGTTTTGGGAGGATAACTGGTAGCAGGAACCAAATTTGTTTAGGGAAGAGCTAACCGCTCTCAAAAATGACACTGACAACAAAGGTTTACTTATGGTAAGTGACTTTTGGGATCAGGGTAAGGAACAATGGTAAATGGAGAATATGGAAGGATCTTGGTTATAGTGAAGAGAGTCCTTTGAAGGCCCAAGCAGATTCTCTTGCTCTTGACTTGGAGCAGAGGAATATTTTGGTGTCATCCTCGTCTAACCAACTGAGATGGGGTTGAAACACCGAATGCACCTTCAACCT
>APFE030531061.1:121097-145819 GCA_000404065.3 Pinus taeda
TGATGACTATAAAATACATAGATATGTACTTATAACTATATTAGCACAACCATATAAATAAAATGGTTGGTATACGTAGATGAGCATCAAGATAACCATGAAAACACTTACTTCGCAGTACATATCACATTGTTAAAAAAATAATAATAAATAAATCATAAAAACTAACTAAATTATAACTTTATTTTCAATTATTATGTATAAAAGGAATTAATACATAAGTTTTTTTTCCAAGGAAAAAAATTGTAATATTATTAAACTTGAGACAAGAAACAAAATTACATTTTGTATATGCTAAAGCATTCAGTAATATAAGTCTCACAGCTTATGAGCACTAAGAAGGAAAAACAATAAAATACATAGAAAAAATCAAAGTTAAGTGTGATAATATTCACTTAACTTCTCATTTTTTCCTTCCCTTTTTTGCACCCTTTTCCATTCCCCAGGGATGGGGTTAACTAGAACCATTTCCAGTTCATTTGTTGATTCCAATTGTGGGTTTTATTTGTATGAGTCTAATATTTAAGAGACAAGAGCCCTTTTTTAACCTCCCAACTCATTTTCTGAAAGAGCCTCGTTTTTATGTTAATTTGATGTTTGGTTCTCTTGTATTTCAATGTCATTATGTTCATGGACCTCGACCCCATTCTGATCTTATGCGACCACTTTGCTTGGTTTGGGAAAACCTCCATAAATTCTTCTTATCCTCCATCTAATAAGTGGGTATTGGATTTCTACCAAACTTTTGATTTGTGAACCTATCCCTTTTTCCTCTTTGGGATATTTTTTTCCTTTAGGCATGATTTCTGCATATGTCCAATTTGTACGCATGTTCAACATTTGAATTTCTCGTTCTCATAGTCTAATACTTAGGTCCACTGAATATTTTTGTGTTTCAATTTAATGTGTTCAGGTAGACCTTTGTTGAGGGCAATCTCAACACAGATTCTAGAAAAGGAAAATAGACCTTTCTCAGATATTCCAAGGTCCATATTTTTATATTTTCTAGAGTATTTCCAATATCCTCTAGAACTTTATGGTGCAAAAATGGGAGTGGGAGATTTGGTAGTCTCACCCATACCAGCATTGATGAGACCACCATGTTTGTGGCATCAAAATCTGGGAACCATGGAGTTATGAAGAGTGCATGTTTACCCCTAAACAAGGGCTCAACATTCATAACATTCTCCAAATCTTTCTAAGTATCAAATTACACAATAAAAAATAATTGGAACATAAATAAATGTCGCAATTTGGGGTGAAAGAAGAGAAATCCCATTTATGAAGAGTGTCTTCTTTAGGCCAAAAACCATTGAACCTTAAAATAACAACATTGGATTGAAGAGTAGAGAAAAGTGAGTTTACGTTTGTATTATTCACCTCCATGACTGGTGCTTATTTCATTTGTTCTATGATATATGGTCTTGGTTTAAATTGAAGCTAGTATGTTCAATTGATTAGATTCCCTTACACCGCATCCTTGAAAGAAAAAGATCCAATGGGATTTCTATGGCCTCGAGATCCTCCACATAATATATGGTTCAGAAAAATGGTGGAATTCTGGGAGAAGAATTAGTCCTTCATTAGTAAATGTTCCTAGAGTGTCTACCCTTCAAAAACCAGGCATTGAGATGATGCAAAGATACCCATCATATGCTTGATACATTGCACGAGAGTCTCCACCACATCCAAGGAAAATTTTAAGGATGGAAATTTATGTTAAAGTTTAAAAACCTTGGCAAATATTAGTAGTCCCTAATATGCAAACTATAAAATATTTGGCGATATCTTTGTAATATATTCAAATTTCTAATGATTTTATATATAGTCTAAACTATAGAATATTTGGTGATATCTTTGTAAATATTCAAACTTTTAATGATTTTCTAATTAGTCTCTATAAAATTTTGGCGATTGGTAAGGTAAAATAATTTTATACTATATAAATTGTGCAAATCATTTTTAGAAAAAAATATAAATTAACGAATATTTAATTTGGAAAAAACATGAAAAATTAGCCCACCTGCAAATATTATCCCCTAAAATTTCCCCTTACCACGTCTGAGTCCCCAAACCAAAGAAGAGTGGACTTCCCATTGATTTTTTTGATAAATATCTGAAAGGATTCCCTTGCTAATACCTTCAAGCTATACATCTATCATATTTGGGAGGGTAAGAGGGTGCTTTACAAGAAAACAAAGCACAAGGGATTACTGGGGGTATCAACACCACAAACCCAAATCCAACTATTCCAAATGTGTAAAAAGGGTCTGAACGGATAGGGAGCAGAGTTCAACACTCAACCCAGGTTGTCGATTCATCCACAAGTGGCCCGTGAATTTCATACCACTAACAAAATAACCAACAACATAACTTTTTTCCATTCATTATACCGAGGCTGCCAACTCACACCGAGCTCTATCATGGGGGGTTTCTATAAGCTTGAAACTTTTCTTGCCCTCAAAAACCATGGTCAGGACACCTCAAGTATTTGAGCTTTTCGTAGATAAAATATCCAAGAACAAAAGTCATCCCATGCCACGAAATAAAATAGACTTATCGTCTCCACTTCTCATACCTCCACCACTCTGAGACATAAGCACAAATCCAATGATGACGCTTTACTGTAAAATGCAGAGAGAAGAAACCCTAAAATATAGTGTGGGATCCATCTTCATTCACTCTAGTTGCAATGGGACTCCTCAAAATTAATATACAAGTTAAACATATATACATTTAAAAAAACATGTAAGAATATTATTAACCATGAAGATTCACCCACAATTACCATGGAGATTTTTAATCTGTAAATAGGATTTATTACGATACCATGGGCCAATACCATGGCTTATCAACACCACATGCCTAAAAACCCATGACTCATTTCATGCAACACTTATTCATGTGACATTTTTTTAATTAATCAATTTAATTAATAGGGTAAAAAGACATAATTACTTTGAAGATAAACCTCAACTTTTGATTCGTGAATACTACTAAGAATATTTTAAAATATTTTGTGGAGGTTAAATTCATATCATCCATCTATTAATTATTGATAATTAAATTAAAAATTTGGAAGCCTGTTCCAAAATACAACATCTATCAACTTAAAAATACATAAACATATCACGAGTGCAGTCATTAAATGGTTGGTAAATGTGGTTAGGCATCAATCGATGATAAACATCAAAACACTTCATGATACATCTCATGTTGCTAAAATTTCAAGATGTAATTAAACTATATATATATATATATATATAACATCTCACAACCATGGAGATTCACCCGCACTTTACGGTGGATATTCTTAATTTGTAAATAGGCTTTGTTACAATACAATGCACCAATACTATGGCTTATCAATACTGCATGGCCAAAAAACCATATCTCATTTTATATGGCACTTATTCATAAGACATTTTTCTTAATTTATCAATTTACTTAAAAGGACAAAAAAGACATAACTACTTTAGAGATAAGTCTCAACTTTTGATTTGTGAATTTAGTAATAAGAATATTTTAGGATATTCATATACCATCTACTCAATAATTATTAATAATTAAATTAAAATTCTAAAAGCCTTATTCCAAAATAAACGCATGACATAATTATTATTAATAACATTTTATTTCTTTAGTTTTTAAATATATATAATAACCCACATTATATATATAGTTATATCTTTTAAAATTCTACCATAGAGCTTAATTTTATAATTTTTAACTACCCAAACTATTCATTTTAAAATATAGTAAATTTAACAATAAAAATATAAAAAATTACTTTAATTTATAACTCATTAACCATAGAATACAGAGGCATGTACTCCATGATATCTCCAACCAAAAAAGATGCATTTCATAATCATATTATCTTTCTATATTTTCTTATATGATCAATTCACTAGATGATGGGTCAAAATAAAGTCACGAGCACAAAAATCAGACAAGGCAAATAGATTTGTCACATTAAAATTAAATTACATGCAGTATTCCTCTATTGGGGTGTGATATGGATAGCATGAGACCTGCCCCTGTCCATCATGCAATATGAAAATCCTGAGGCAGTCTTCTACCACCCTCCACATGCATGAAGCACATTGAGAGGTGCTTGTGCGCATGGAGTTAATTAATGCCATCCCCGAAGGTGGCAAAGGTATTATCAAGGTGTTGAATTTCATCTTTTTCCTTGCAAAGTTTGGTAAGTTTCCTATTTGTGAGTTTTGTTTGATTTGGATCTGGTCCGAGTTGCTCATCGTCCTAGGGAAGGATGCCCTCATGAATCTTCACCGAGCACTGGTTCATTCTCTATTAGTTCAAGTCTCCTCTCACAGTTATGTTTTCAGTCCCAATTATTATATCTCTGCTCCTATGGCTCGTTGTATCTGTATGTTGGCCTTTGGGGAAAATGGTTATTCTTTAAATTGGTGGGTGTGGAAGGAGATCTATCTGGAATTCCTTATGGTTGTTACATATTTGTGTGAGAATTCTCTTGTTTAATGTGTTCTCGTGTCAATGATTTATGGAATCTTGTTATCGCGCATGGGTCTGTGTTGGGTTCATTCTATGGGCTGCTCTTGGTTTTATTATTGTCTTCGGCCCCAGTGCAAGGGATTTATTTATGGTATGAATATAAGTGGGTTAGGCCTGGAATCTTCAAGTTTCTGGTATTTGAAATATTGTATTTATATTTAAATCCCTAGACATATCAAGAAAAGTTGGGTTAATGTGTGGTTCAGGGGCTTTGTTTCTTGTTGGTCACTTGTCGACAGTAAGAAATTGAATTGTTTTATATTTCAGTTCTCGTCCTCTTATATGGATACATTGGCAGATGCCCTATTCTGGAGTGACCACAAGAAGATTCTTTTTCCTCTGTATAAACTTCATTTGGGTCAGCGTCTAGGGTTACAGTTAATCTATCACAATTCTTACAGGTACCTCAGCTACATGGCTCATGCCATATGGTAAAGGAAAGGCTACCTTGGGCTCTCGTGGTCGAGGTAAATATAGGAAAACATCCCCTACAGCCAGTCAGCCCAACGCATCATGTGGTAAAGTCTATTAGTGTATGTCAGCCTCTCAAATCATTAACGAAGTGACCCATGCATACCATTCAATAAGATCTACCCTAATCAAGAAGCTCATTGCAGAATGGGAAGAGGAGCTCAACTAGAAAGCGAATATTCTTGAAATTGATTTGGAATATTAGCAGACTTTGGTGCCAAGCCCCGGTAATTCTCGAGGAAGATCCACCCAAGATAAACAAATAGTTCATTTATATTGGATGATGAAGAACCTACTGGCTAAATCCCTGGGGCAGCTCCCAACAGGCACTCCTTCATCTTCTCATGGGTACTCAGATTATAGTAAGGAGTTTCAAAAGATTCAATTCCAACTACAACAACAAAATGGTTGCCTCAGTCGCATCGAGCAACATATTCCATATATCCCTCAAATCGAGTTGCTAGGCTCCAGTGCGAAGGACCCTACTCCTGTTGATTCAACTGAAGTGAATAGTGTGTTGGTGCACCCCTTGTTTTGGTTTTTGTATATAGTAGTTTCATACTTTTCAAAATGTTTATAGTTATATTTATAGTTATCTAGATTGTAGGAAGTATAAGGATACTCAGACTTATTTAGCGTGGCTTGCTAGACTCATCATAGTTTTCTTTTGGATGGCTTATCATGCCATTAGGTGGTAAACAGACCTAGTTTCCCACTGGGCAGGTTGAGACCTTCTAACCATCTGGAATGTGGATGTAAACTGCTTCTTTTTTTACAGAAAATTAATAGAAAGGTCCTACCAAACTTTAAAAAAAAACAAAAACAAAACAAAAACAAAAACAAAACAAAACAAAACAAAAAACAAAAAAAACAAAAAAACAAAAACAAAACAAAACAAAACAAAACAAACAAACAAAACAAAACAAAACAAACAAACAAACAAACAAAAAACAATTACATGTAGTATGGAAATAATTGTCTAGTTTCCTTTCTATCCTTTCCATCTTATCCCTCAAATATTATACTAGCACAACCACATTAATTAATGTGGTTAATATACATCAATAGGCATATATCAATCACATGCACAACCTCATTAATAAATGTGGTTGATATATGCTAATAAGCATCAATGGAATTGGATTTAATATTAATATTATTATTGATATTAATAAATATATAAATATAATAGTAATACAATAATAATAATCATATCATAAAAATTATTATCATTATAGTAAAAATATGTAATAATAATAATGTCAATTATAAATAATACTATTATATATAATAACATGATAATTGTGTTGATACTTGAATAATATAATAAATATTGAATATTATTACCAAATGTATTATTAATATTATAAACCCAAGGGATTATTGTTATAAACCCAATGGATTAATATTGAGAATCAAGATATTAATATTATAACCCAAGGTATATATATTATAAACCCAATGGATTATAAACCCAAGGGATTATAAACCTTAGGATTAATATTATAAACCCTATCAATAACATTATACCCTAGGAAGATGAACCCTTATATTAATAAACCCAAGGGATTGATATTATAAACCCAAGGGATTAATCCTAAAAACTCAAGGGAATAATATTAAACCCAAGAGGTTAATATTGTAAACCCAAGGGATTAATATTATAAACCCAATGTTTATAAAACCTAAGGTAAATATTATAAACCCTAAAATAAACAAAGTTGACCATGGTTGACCATGATTGATGTGACGTTATACCATGACTGATTTTCATATTGTGGCAATCTTTGTCACAATGTGACATTGGACCATGGTTGATCATGCTTGATCAAGGTTGATTTTCATATTGAGACAATATTTGTCATAATGTGACATTGGAACATGGTTGAGCATGGTTTATTTTCATATTGGGACAATCTTTATCATAATGGGGTGTTGGACCATTGTTGACCATGGTTAACCATGACTATAAACCCAAGGTATTTATATTAAACCTTAAGATTAATATTATAAACCATATGCATAATATTATACCCTAGGAATATGAACACTAAGATTAATAAACCCAAGGGATTGATATTATAAATCAAATGGATTAATACTAAAACCACAAGGGGTTATAAACCCTTGGGAATAATATTAAACCCAAGGGATTAATATTATAAACTCAAGGTATATAAACCCTAAGATAAATATTATAAACCCTCAAAAAAACATGGTTAAGCATGCTTGATTTTCATATTGATACAATCCCTGTCACAATATGATGTTGGACCATGATTCACCATGCTTGACCATCATTTATTTTCATATCAAGGCAATATTGGTCACATTGCGACATTGGACCATGGTTAAATATGGTTGATGATGGTTCATTTTCATATTGAGACAATATTTGTCAAAATCAAATGTTGGATCATGGTTGACCATGATTGACCATGATTATAAACCCAATGTATTTATACTAAACCCTAGAATTAATACTATAAACCATATAAATAATATTATACCCTAGGAATATGAACTCTTATATTAATAAACCCCAAGGGATTAATTCCAAAACTGCAAGGGATTATAAGCCCAAGGAAATAATATTAAACCCAAGGGATTAATGTTATAAACCTAAGTTAAATATTATAAACCTTAAAATAAACATGGTTTACCATGGTTGATTTACATATTGAGATGATTTTTATCACAATACGATGTTGAACCATGGTTCACCATGGTTGACCATGATTGATTTTCATATTGAGACAATCTGTGTCATAATGTGACGTTGGACCATGGTTAACAATTATCGACCATGGTTAATAATGATTAACCATGGTTGAATATGGTCGGTCAATCATGCTTGATTTTTATATTGAGACAATCTTTGTCACAACATGATATTAGCCCATGGTTCACCACTGGCCTTTGTTGATGATGGTTCATGATGGCTGACCATGGTTGATTTTCATATTGAGACAATCTTTGTCACAATGTGATATTAGACCATGGTTGACCATGATTATAAACCCAACTGATTTATATTAAACCCAAGGATTAGTATTATAAAACCTATGAATAATATTATAACCTAGGAATATGAACCCTTATATTAATAAACGTAAGGAATTGATATTATAAACCCAAGGGAATAATAAATCCAAGGGATAAATACTAAAAAACCAAGGGATTAATATTAGAAACCCAAGGTATATAAGCCCTAAGAAAAATATTATAAACCCTAAAATAAGCATGGTTGATGATGGCTGATGATGGTTTATTTTCATATTGAAATAATCTTTGTCACAATGTGATGTCAGACCATGGTTAACCATGATTGATTTTCATATCAAGACAATCTTTGTCACAATGAGACGTTGGACCATATTTGCCCATGGTTTATTTTCATATTTAGACAATCTTTGTCACAATGCGATATTGGACCATGGTTGACCATGATTGTCATAATGTGACATTGGACCTTGAGATAATCTTTGTCATAATGTGACCTAGCTTATTGACCATGGTTGACCATGATTCACCATAGTATACCATGATTGATTTTCATTTTGAGACAATATTTCTCACAATGCTATGTTGGACCATGGTTTAACATAGGTGATTTTCATATTGAGACAATCTTTGTCACAATGCGACATTGGACTATGGTTGACCATGGTTAACCATGGTTGTCACAATGTGACATTGGACCAAGAGACAATATTTTTCACAATATGACCATGATTATTGACCATGGTTGATTTTTATATTGAGATAATATTTGTCCTAATGTGACGTTGGACCATGGTTAACCATGCTTGACCATGTTTGACCATGGTTGATTTTCATATTGATATTAAACCAATGAATTATAAACCCAAGGAAATAATATTAAACCCAAGGGATTAATATTATAAACCGAAGGTATATAAACCCTAACATAAATATTATAAACCCTAAAAAAAACATGGTTGGCCATGATTGATTTTTATATTGAGACAATCCTTGTCACAATGTGATGTTGGATCATGGTTAACCATAGTTGATCATGATTGATTTTCATATCAGGGTAATCCTTTTCACAATGCAACGTTGGGCCATGGTTGACTATGGTTGATTTTCATATTGAGAGAATCTTTGTCACAAAGCGACGTTGGAACATGGTTGACCATGATTAATATTATAAACCCAAGGGAATAATATACACCCAAAATATATAAACCCTAATATAAATATTATAAACCCTAAAATAAACATGGTTAATCATGATTGATTTTCATATTCAAATAATCTTTGTCACAATGTAACGATGAACCATGTTTGACCATAGTTGATTTTCATATCAAGACAATCTTTGTCACAATGAGACATTGGACCATGGTTGATTTTTATATTGAGACAATCTTTGTAACAATGTAACCATAGTTATTGACCATAATTGACCATGATGACCATGGTAGACCATGATTAATTTTCACAGTGAAACAATCTTTCTCACAGTGTGATGTTGTACCATGGTTGATCATGGTTGATTTTCATATTGAGACAATATTTGTCAACATGCAATGTTTGACCATGGATGACCATGGTTGTCACAATGTGACATTGGACCAAGAGAAAATCTTTGTCACAATATGACCATCATTATTAACCATGGTTGAACATGATTGACTGTGGTTAACCATGATTGACCATGGTTGACCATGGTTGATTTTCATATTGAGACAATATTTAGCATAATGCGACGTTGGACTATGGTTGAATATGCTTGACCATGGTTAACCACGGTTTATTTTCATATTGAAACAATCTTTGTCACAATGTGACATTGGACCATTGTTGAACACTGTTAACTATGATTGATCATAATTGGCCATGATCGACCATGTTTGGCCAATGTTGACCATGATTGAGCATGGTTGACTATGGTTGAACATGGTTGACCATGGTTGATTTTCATATTGAGAAAATCATATGATAAACCCAAAGATAAATATTGTAAACCAAGGTATATAAACCTTAGATAAATATTATAAACAATAAAATAAACATGGTTGACCATGATTGATTTTCATGTTGAGACATTCTTTGTCACAATGTGACATTGGACCATGGTTGGCTAGACTTGACCATGGTTGATTTTCATATTGAGTCAATATTTATCATAATAGACATTGGACCATGGTTGACCATGATTGAGAATGGTTGACAATGGTTTACAATGGTTAACGATGGTTGACAATGGTTGAGCATGGTTGATTTTCATATTGAGACAATCTTTGTCACAATATAACATTGGATCATGGTTGACCATGATTATAAACCAAAGGGATTTATATTAAACCTTAGGATTAATATTATAAACCCTATGAATAATATTATGCCCTAGGAATATGAACCGTTATATTAATAAACCTTGATATTATATACCCAAACGATTAATACTAAAACCCCGAGGGATTATTATCTGAGGGGAATAATATTAAATCCATGGGATTAATATCATAAACCCAAGGTATAGAAACCCTAACATAAATATTATAAACCCTAAAACAAAAATGGTTGACCATGGTTGATTTTCATATTGAGACAATCATTTTCACAATACGATGTTGGCCGATGATTGATCATATTTGACCATGATTGATTTTCATATTGAGACAATCTTTGTCACAATGTGACTTTGGACCTTGGTTGACAATGGTTGATTTTCATATTGAGGCAATATTTATGAAAATACGACATTGGAACATGGTTCACCATGACTAACCATGGTTGATATTATAAACCCAAGGGATTAACGCTAAAAACTCAAAGGATTATAAACCCAAGGGAATAATATAAACCTAAGGTATATAAACCCAAAAATAAATATTATAAACTCTAAAATAAACATGGTTGACCATGGTTTACCATGATTAATTTTCATATTCAGACAATCTTTGTCACAATTTGACGTTGGACCATGTTTGACCATGGTTAACCATGGTTGTCACAATGTGATGTTAGAGCATGTGATAATGTTTGCCACAATGTAACCATGGATTACCATGGTTGACCATGATTGATTTTCAAATTGAGACAATATTTTTCATAATGAGATGTTGGACCATGTTTGACCATGGTTGATTTTCATATTAAAACAATCTTTGTCATAATGCAACGTTGGACCATGGTTGACAATGATTGACCATGGTTGTCACAACGTGACGTTTGACCATGAGACAATATTTTCACAATGTGACCATGGTTATTGGCCATGGTTGACCATGATTAATTTTCAAATTGAGATAATCTTTCTCACAATGCGACATTGCACCATTCTTGACCATACTTGATTTTCATATTGAGACAATCTTTTTCACAATGTGGTGGTGGACCATGGTTGACCATAATTGACCAATTTTTACCATGGTTGACAATGGTTGAGCATGGTTGATTTTCATATTGAGACAATATTTGTCCTAACGTAATGTTGGACAATGGTTGACCATGATTGACCATGATTATAAACCCAAAGGTTTTATACTAAACCTTAGGATTAATATTATAATCCCTATGAATAATATTATACCCTATGAATATGAACCCTAATATTAATAAACCCAAGGGATCGTATTATAAACCCAAGGGATTAATACTAAAACCCTAAGAGATTAATATTATAAACCCAAGTTATATAAATCGTAAGATAAATATTATTGAGACAATCCTTAAGACAAACCCTAAGATAATATTATTGACCATCATTAATTTTCATATTAAGAAAATCCTTGTCACAATGCAACGTTGGACCATGGTTGACAATGATTGACCATGTTTGATTTTCATATCAAGACAAACTTTGTCACAATGCGATGTTGGACTATGGTTGACCATGCTTGACCATGGTTGGCCATGATTGATTTCCATGTTGAGAAAATAAATGTCACAAACCCAAGGGATTAATATTATAAACCCTAGTGATATAACATTAAGAAAATTATTATAAACCCTAACATTAATATTATAAACCTCAAGATTAATATTATAAATCCAAGTGATTAATATTAAAAACCCAAGGGATTAGAAACCCACGAGAATAACATTTAACCCTAACATAAATATTAAACCACAGGAATATAAACCATGATATTAATAGACCCAGGTATTATTATTATTATAAACTAAAGGGATTAATATTAAACCCTAAGATTAATATTATAAATCCTAGGCTTAATATTAAACCCTAGGAATATAAACCCTCTGGTTAATATTAGAAACTCTATGATCAATATTATAAATCCAAGGGATTAATAAACCCATTAGATTAATGTTAAAAACACGATGGATTATAAACCCAAGGGAATAACATTAAACCCTGGGATTAATATTAAACTCTAACATGACTTGAATATCTATAGTGGGACTCTTCTAGGGTTTTATAGATTCAATTGATTTTATGGATCATCGCAGTGGACCCTTGGGTTTAATGTTTATAGTTAACAAGATTCAAAACAACACTAACAATGTCTTGACTATGAATTATTATGGTTAGTGTTTGTGTGACCATGGTTGACCATGGTTTTACTATGGTTGACTATGGTTGATCATTATTGACTATGGTTGAACACGGTTTACATATGACTCACCATAATTTGACCAAGATTTGACTATTGTCAACCATAGTTAAACATGATTGATTATAGCTCACCATGGTTTGAATATGGTTTGTATATTGTTTGACTATGACTAACCATGACCATCCACTATAGACGTCCATGGTCAACAATGGCCATCCACCATAGTTCAATATAGTTCACTATGGTTAACAATGGGTCACCTAGTGATAGGCCATGATGTCCGTAGTAATTGTGGTTCACCATGGTGGTCATGTTGAATATTATTAACTATGATGCCCATGTTGATTATCGTTGACCATGTCAACAATAGTCAAGCATACTCATGTTGACTATTGCTGACCATATCAACACAAGTCAACCATAATTAACATGTTTTAATGGATAGATTAATGTTTAGGTAAGACATTATAAATATGTGGAATAATATATTATTAATGCAGCATTGATATTATATTAAAATTTTATTAAGGCTATTTAAATGTTTTAATAAGGTTTTCTACATTTGTCAATATTATATTAATGTCATAATTAAATATTAATGATATACTAAACAATAAATATTCATACTATCATGTATTAAGTATCGCATAATAAACTAAATTAATGATTAATTTAATATATTAATGTATTATTTAATATTTAAAAAACAAATAATAGTATTATTATTTAGTGTTAAAATAAAATATTTAAAATAATATATTCAACTTACTAATTAATATTATGAGTAAAGTATTATAATTAATATAATTAATAAAAATTTAAATAATATAAATAATTAATAATAATAATAATATTAATTAATAATTATTATAATTAATTAATTAATATGATTTATATTTGTCTATAATGCGACTTTTTGGAGATTCCGATGACGGAATCCGGCGGAATAAATGAGGTTAAATCTTGTTTTTTAGGCAGTTAAAATGGTTTTTTAACTGCATATTTGGATTCAACGCCCTGAAAAACCCCTGGGAGCCATTGATTGTGCAGAAACTAGCTATCAAACATAGGATTCCAATGAATTGCTGCCGGATTTTGACCGGAAAAATCTGCCAGAAAAGCTTTCAAAAAGTCGCAATATAGACTACTGCTATAATTAATTATAGAAGTGGCCCAATTCTAGCCAAATGACCTGCATCCATGGGCTTGGTAGCAATGTGGTAGACTATGTTATTTCTGATCTTGCTTTATACAACGAAATAATAAATTTTGACATCTTAAATGACCATGAGCCTGACTCTGATCATAGGCCTTTACTTATAACTCTCAATTTGGTCATGCATAGAGATCCCATAGAAAATAATCCTTATAGCCAAATGAACTTAATCTTTGATAGAAATAAAAATGATCTCTTTCTAAATGAATAAAAACTAATTTTCTTCATTTGCCTAGTATAGACAACATAGAAGACCTCTATCATAATTTTACTACAACCCTCTCATACTCTATTAACAGGTTCTCAATTGAAGCTTCACGTAATAAAAGAAATAGCAAAACCAACCCATGGTATGACAAAGATTTTAAAAGTGCGAGGAGAGCAATTAAGGAAGTTGTTGATGAATCTCTTAAAATTGGCAATATAAAAAATACAAAGCCCTAACTAAAAGGAAAAAAAGGCAGTATATTCATAAAAGACAAGAGAATCTCTTACACCTCTCTAAGGTAGCTCCTAAGAAATTCTAGAGGCAGATTCTAACTAGGAAAACTAAAGATAATAATAAAATTGCTTTACATGACTAGAATTCCTATCATAAAAATCTTTATGAATCTACAAATGTCATGGAAAACTTTGAAACCCTGCTCACAACAAAAGAATTTTCTCATTAGAATACATTGATATTGGGGTTAGATGCCTCACAAATGGGAAAGTTAAGGACATTGAAGGTTACTAGGCAGAAATATTAAAAATTGGGGGTCTTGTCCTCATCCCCCACATCCACAAGCTTTTCAATCAAGCAATCAAGCAAGGGTTCCCTAAACCATGGACTAAGAGCCTCATTATCCCTATTTTTAAAAGTGGGGGTACAAATAACCCCTATAATTATCGGATAATTATGATCAGCCCTCTCTTATCCAAGTTATATGGTATTATTCTGGAAAAGAAGTTGAGCATATGGCTTGAAAGTGAAGGTACGTGGACTAAAGGCCAAGCGGATTTTAGAAGGCATCACTCAACAACGAACCACCTCGTTACGCTTAGGATCATTGTGGAGGAATGTCGCAATGATAAATCCAATCTCTTTTGTTGCTTTGTGGACTTTAGAAAGGCCTTCAATACGATTCCTAGAAACAACCTATGGAATAGATTAGAAGAGCTAAAGGTTCCTTTCAAGTTAAGAGTTGTCACTATAAGGTTATACGAGAATGTAATTGCCAAGTTAAAGAGCAATAAGGGGTGGTCGAAAGATATTAAGTGTAATATCGTAGTTAAACAAGGTTTCCCCCTCCCCCTACCCTGTTTGGCATTTACATTGACAAGCTAGAAGGTTGTTTAGAGGAAGCAGGATGTGCTGGCACGATCTTACCTAGGATAGTCATCATCCTTCTTCTCTATGTTGACAATATTGTTCTTCTTGCAAGGTGCCCATCTGATCGTGATAAGCAACTTAGACTTCTTAAGGATTTCTGCTCTACCATGGGTATGATTGTTAACATTGACAAAACAAAAGTTATGATTATCAAATCTAAGAATGACACTTACGCTAATTTTATGTATGACAATAATAACTTGGAGGAAGTGTATCTTACAAGAACCTAGGAATTGATATTCATCACAAGATCAACTGAAAGTATAACATTGGCAAAAGGATTAATGGGGGCTGGAAAGCTTATTTTGGTCTTGAAAATAATTTTAAAACGAAAAAACTCGTAATGTGGAATAGAAAGAAGTTCCTTTTTGAAACTTTAGTCACTCCTGTTATCTTATATGGATGTGAGGTTTGCGGTTGCAGCATCTGTAGAGAATCCTGGAGAAAGATTGAACAAATCTAGAAAATTAAAAGAAATACATCCTATCTTATTCTCCTTATAGAAGTGGGTCTTTCCCCTATCGATATCCTAGCTATGACTAGGCTTCTGTTGTACAAGCACAAACTCAATAACATAGGAGACCATAGACTCCCTAAGCTAGCTTTAAATTCTAGCCAAAACCACCTAAGGCTCAAATGAGGGTGGTATAAAGATACGAGGACCTGGTTAAACCATTGGGAGATCAACAAGAAACTCAACTCTCATGAGCTCCATAATGAAACGGGTCATTGGGTAGTTCCTAAAACACCATGGATGGAAAGGATCCGCCATCTCTATGAGAATATGAACATCAAGGATGAAAACCACTTCCTCTTAGAGTGCCCTGCGTACAACCACATTAGATCTCAATTCCATAATCTTTGTTGCAATACTGACCTTCCTAGTCTTTTAAGATGTCAAAATTATAGTGAGCTCAGGAGGCTTCTCTCCAAGCTTTTTGAGCATAGGAATAAAATCTTAAATCAAACTAAATAATTCGTTTCTTTAGATCCAATAGACCAAAATTTGGTCTCAGTGGATGTCACCATCATCATCATCATCATCATTAAATATTAATCATAAATTAAAAATATTTAATTATAAATATAAATAATAAATCGATATATTTATTTAATTAATATAATAATGTAATTATAATTATATTAACACAACTATGTTAATAATTATAATACTCCCATTTTCAAATCAACTACATTAATAAGAAGTAAGTTTTCCATTCAACTATATTAATGTATTCAAATTATCTATTTTATCTTATGGAATTATAGTATTAGGTAACTATTCAACATCTTTCAAGATGTTAGATTTTAAGTTTTTGTGGCTTTTTTTTGGAAAATTATGATTCCAATCATCCACGATATTATGTACATTTTATCGACATTTCGAATCCCAAAGGGGATTCATCTTCAAGACAGAAACTGAATGACAGATAGATTGAGTAACAGATTGAAAGAAAAGTTAACTAACCAAAAACAGATAAATAAATAACGATTGAACAAAGCTTATTAAAAACTGACTAATTCTAAATAAACATAACCTACATTATTAAAATGAATATAAAATAAATAATATAAATTATAAACCATTAAAATATTTAATTTTATAAGTCATTGTATAATAATAATTTTATTTATAAAATATTAATGGAAAATACTAATAATAATAGAAGATTTATAATTTATAGAAGATTTTTTAAACCTAATTCATTTAATAATAATAATAATTTATTTAAAATATATATAATTATTAATTAAAAAAATAATTTCTATTAATAATAAGAAATTTATTTAAATTTTTATATTAATAATTCTTATTTTTATGGAAAATTTGCTTAGGAGGTAATTCATTAATAATAATAATAATAATAATTTTATTTCTTTGTAATAAATAAATTTTAATAGTATTAATTAATTTACTATATTTATTATTATTAATTTTTTATTTAGTTATTAATAATAATTATCTATTTTAATGAAATAAATAAATACTTATTATTATAAATAAATAATATTATTAATAAATTATTTATTCAATTAATAATTAGTTTATTTAATTAATCTCGTATAACTAATTAATAAATTAATTTTGATGTTAGTTAAAAATGTTTATTATATATATATTAAAAGATTCAAGGTAAGGAGAGAGGGTTATACTTGGGATACTATGCCTTAAAAGATTTTGAAGCCAATTTCCACTGATCTCATTCCCGCCATCCTTGTTGAGGCTATGCGAATATTTCATAATCTCAAGTGTTTCTCTGATTTTCCTCTTTTGATAACGATCTTCCCTAATGATAATTTTGGCGTTCTCCAGATAAACATGATGCTTGGTTTTCGAGGAGTGCTCTGCGAGCGCTGAAGTGAGCGATCTTCCATTATTGATATCTGTTATGTGCTCTTTAAGTCTTGTTTTTAAAGAGTGTCATGTCTCTCCAATATAACTTCTTCCCCAAGAACAATCAATCTTATAAACTCTATTAAGTTGTTGTTGATCGATGTTATCTTTGAGAGACTTCATTATTTTCTTAATTGTTCCATCTGTCATAAACTGAGTGAATATGTCTTTCTTTCTTAAAATTTTAGTGATCTTATCTGTAACTCCTTAAATGAATGGAAGGTAAACTTTCTCGCAATTTTCTCGAGAGCCTTTGAAAAGGACCTTTCCTTAGCTTTTTATAGCTTTCAAAATGTATCTTTTTATAACTTTCAAAATTCAAATACATTTATATCAACTAAATAACTTTAATATATATATATATAATATATATATATATATATATATATATAATATATATATATATATTATATATATACCCCGGATGCGGGTGCTAGTTGGGAATAAAGGGTTGGGGGCGGGCTGCCCACTGGGCAAGTGGCAGCCCAAACCCGCCACGACACTCATGCATTTAATCAGCCGGATGATTAAACATTCGCGATCCTTCCTCCACAACACTCGAGTCATTATGGCACCTCCTCCTCGCATCAAGTTGGTTCTTCCGGCTCCCGAGAAATTCATTGCAGACTCTGGTTCGCACATGGCTCGCCGCCGGTTTCAACCTTATAATCCAGGCGTTCGAGGCAAGGTAATGCATTGCATTTGGTTCATTTGGGTTCATTGTGTATCTGTGTTGTCGCAGGTCTCTACTGTTGGAAGCGGAGATGTAATTCCCCTGTTCCCTGGTCTTCCCTTTCCGCTCACTGAGCTCCATCTTCAGTGCAGGTGGGCTGCGTTCACGCCTAAGCTCGACCCTTCTCCTGGTTCTCCAAGCATTGCCTGGTCTGCGTGCTGGGTTTTGCCTTCAATTCATCTCAGCCCCCACGAGCTTCCTAGGGTGCTCCTGGTTGACTTTCCCTGTGTTCCGTGGCCCTTTGCAATTCCCGGGTCTTCCAGTTCTTCTATCCCTCTTTTTACTCATCCCCCCTCCCTTCCGTGTCACTCCCGCCTCCTCCACAGCCATTCCTTTCTGCAATGCCGAAGGAGCGATTACGAGCCAGCAACCGACGAGGTGGGTCGCGGGGAGGGAGAGGCCGAGCCTCTGTCCCTCGCTCCACAGATTCTCTGTCTGACGACGCCAATAGTGCTCGTCGCAGAAGAGGCAGAAGACCAGGGACTGCCCAAACCCAGTCTTGCCATCATAGCTTCCACCCCTCTTCCCGCTTCAGTTTTCCTTGTCTCTTGGACTCAGACACATACTATGTGTCCATCAAGATTGAAAAATGTGAGCATGAGGCTCACGGACCAGCTGTAGAAGACCTCAGACCTCCAGCACCGCTTCTGGAGCAGCCTCCCTCGTCACCTGCACTTCAACTTCCAGCTCCTGAACAAGAGACGTACCAGGGAGCAAAAGCTTCAGCGGATGCAGTGGCTGGCCCAAGTGCACCAGCAGAAGATGACACACCTCACACTGACTCAAGCGAGCCAGACCCATACACCTGCCGGGTGGTGGAAGAAATACCTTCAACCTCTGTGGACGACTGAACAGCATCACTGGGTTACTGGTCTTCGAGGTTGGCATTGTCTTTTGTGGTTCAATCGGGTTATCAAATGCCCCTGCTTCTTCTTCCATACTCTTTTGCTTTGTAAGGTTGATGCGCAAGACATAGCTGCACAACCTCCGGTCTTACTCTATGCTTTTACCTACTATGTCAATGGCGGCTTCTAAGGTTCAGGTCTACTCTATCGTGTCAGTCTGGTGTTATGAGTCAAGGCTTTATATCTGTATGTCGGCATATAGTTCGATTTCTGTACTTTGTCTTCTCTCTGTTAGATTTTGCAAATGCAGGCAAGTCATGGTAAACACTGATGTAAAATCCATCTCTGCAGAATGGTGCAGACTGAGGTTCGCCTCATTGTAATTTTTGTTTTTTGTACCATAATAGAATTAGTCTACTTTACAAAAAAAATATATATATATATATATATATATATATATAGATATCTATATATATATATATATATATATATATATTGGAATGAAATAAAGTTTTTATAATTAAAAGGGAAAATACATAAAAACACTCCCTGAATTTTGAATACCATATTTCTACATCATTCATTTCAAAACGGAATCACGTTTTATTTGAAATTTGACGTAACAAATTAAATTTTAGAGATGAATAATGAGGATAACCTACGAGCCTACTTGTACAGGGAAACTTGCACTCTCTACTTCCTCTGCCACAAGGAACGAGACAAATTTGAAGTCATGGCTAGGGTTTTGAGAGGGATTTTGATACGACCTTTTTGTCTAGGAGGGTGTGTTTTTGTTGAGCATACATCGGAAAATTGGTGCAGAATACAGATCGATAAATTTTCTATTATAAAATAGCTCTCGTCAACTGAGAAAGAATGTTCAATATATGCAACCGTCAGATCGTCTCCTCTATGGTTAATCAATGTTAAAATGTTGAGATTTTATGTTTTAATTAAAATAGGCAAAAATCTTAATGTGTGACAACAATAGGAATTTGCTGCTAGATTAGCTCCAGGTTGTTGGGAGAGAGTTAATGCAACCTATATTCAATGTGAGAGGATTTATGAGGTAGTTAGATTCCCCTAGCTATAAAACAGGTATCCATACGGATTGTTTTGGGTGAGAGAGTTTGTGAGGAATTGATTAATTTTTGTAATCTCCTGTTTGATTAATAAAGATTGCCGATGCCTATGTTTGGTGGACGTAGCCCAGATTGGTTGGGTGAACCACGTTAATTGTTGTGTCTCATGTGCATGATTTTTTTAATAGCTGTGTATATTATTTTATCTGTTGTGCATCTTGGCTCTAACAAATGGTATCAGAGCAATGTTGGAGTGCTGGTGCGCAGAATTGTTGGTGCGTGATTTAACTGCTATCCAATAGAACTGTTGCATGGAGAGAAGCGCATGATTACTGGCTTATTCGTTGAAGTGAAGGTGTGCATTCAGTATTCATTGATTGCCGGATGCGTGGAGGTGCTGGTGCCGAATGCGTCGAGGTCATTGTTTCCAGAACTGCGTGTTCATCTGATGTGTGGACCTGCGTAATGGCAGCTAGCCACATAAAGTGTGTTATGACGTAGCTCTAGAAACCAACACAAAAGGAGTTTATCGTCTTCTAGAATTTGTGGCGTCCCTTGTCTGCTACTCAAAAATCATATTGCTGTGCGTGGAGGTATTGATTGCTGGTGCGTTGGTATTCGATTGATTGTTGGTGCGTTGGTATTCAATTGATTGCTGATTCGATTGATTGTTGGTGCTGGTGGAGACCTGCGTGGAGGTTGTTTACCAAACCTGCATGGAGGTGGTATTCAATTAGTGCTGGTGCGTATTGCTGAGATGTAGCTTATGAATAGAGTAGAGTATGCGTACTGCTGCGTGGAGGAATTTTTTAAAACCTGCGTGAAGTTTTTTTTCTTCTGTTCGTGCCAACCTTTAATGCGTAGTGCTGGTGCGTATTTTGGGATTGTCTGCTGGTAAAACTGCGTTGATAAAACTGTAGTTGTTGTTTGGTTTTGTTCTGAGTGATTTTCCATTAGCGCGACTTTGTTGGTTAAACAATAGCTCAAAATAAATAAAAAAGGCGCATTTTTTACTTGATTAAATACACCAGTGCTCCATTGGCGCATTGTTCCAGTGCACTTTGATACTCAGTTTTTTGTATTGTAACTCAGTTTTCTTTTTAAAAAAGCAAAGGCAGTGTCATATAAGGCATAGGTAGTTTTTTATATATTAATTGCTGGTTTTCTAAAAAGGTTGGATTTGGAGATTATTGTTTTTTGGTTGATACAAGATGGCGAAAACTCAGAGTGCCCGGTTTGAAATTGAGAAGTTTAATGGCAAAAATAATTTTGAGATCTGGAAGGTGAAGATGTACGATTTGCTTGTCCAACATGGTGTGGCAAAGGCGTTGTTGGGCAAATCCAAACAGCCTTACAACATCACAGATAATGAGTGGGCCGAGAAGGATGAAAGAGCAATAAGTGTTATTCGACTGTCTGGTTGATGATGTCCTGTTTAATATCGTGTCGGAAACAACAGCTGCTGGTTTGTGGACGAAACTGGAGAAACTGTACATGGCCAAATCCTTATCCAATAGGATTCTCCTGAAGCGACAGTTGTACAGTTTGCGAATGAAGGAAGGTACATCGACTGCTGATCATTTAAATGCTTTTAATACTCTTCTTGTGCAATTACAAAGTATAGAAGTTGTTATCACTCAGGTTGTCCCTAAGCTCCTGAAGGGATACGGCCGAGGTAACCACAAACCAATCTTTGGATTACAGGTTCTAGCCCACCTGTAAGCAGAGAGGGCTTTGTCTTGATGATTTAGCTTTGTTGATGATGATTTTAGGCTATTTATTGGGTTCAGTGGGTTTTGTGTAGGTTTGGATGGTGTTTGAATGGAAGGAAGATGCGTTCAAGCAGAGAGGAATGCATAGAGTGATAAGTTTCAAAGCATTGGGCATGGAGTCAAGGAGTAGGACCGCAGGTAGGCTTTTTTGATCACAAGAGGAATATGGAGCAAGGTAGCTGCACATGAAACAACCTTCAAGCTAAAGAGATTGGGTGAAATGTAAGGAATGAGAGGCAATTAAGAATCTCTCAGTCAGCTTAACAGAGGGAAGGAAAATGAGCTCTATCTAGGGGCAGTTAAGAATCCCTGGATAACTGTCATACATGGTGAATTAGGGCAAACATGAGCCAGATGGAATTCATATTTATGCCTAAAACAGATGAAAACATAAAGAAACAGCAGAAATTGAGCATAGAGTGCAATTAAACAAGTTCTAAGCTAATCTTTCTTTTTGCTGCTTAGATAATGATATATGCATGGAAAGACAGAGGTAAGAAACACTTATTGAGTCATGTATCAGCACAAGAATTCCACAGTCACTCTTCAACCATTAAACACAGTACACAATTCTTCCTCCGAGCTCGTAAGCAGTCTTTGATTATAGAAATTATCAAATATACAGTGCGAGTCTCTGCTCAGGCAAAACATCCAACCAAAAACAACCAACCTCTGTTACATTGTTCAGGTCCCTCTTTATAGGTAATATCTAGAAGTATTTATTACAACCGACCTAAATAGGTCTGCGGGAAAAAGGTTTTTAAAACCTAAACTTGTGCTGAAATTAAATGCAAATAAAATATCTATTGAGCTGTGTCAGAAGCAACTGAACCAAAAAATTTAATGTAGTGTCTTCTGTGACTTGGTGCAGTGCTATTGCAATAACTGAGCTTTGAGCTTTGGTCTACTAATCTTATGTGAGTTTTAATGTGCAGTTCTTGTGATGACGAGCTTTGAATGGTTCCTTAACTGCTTCTTGACTTTCAAGGATTTCTTTTAATGTTTTATTCGCCTCGAGCCCTGGGAAGATCTTCACTGATACACTTCGCCGCAACACTGATACTCTTTGACATGGATTTTGGCTTCACATCTGCTCTGATACTCTTTAATGCCTGAATTGGGTCTTTCTCTTTCTTCTAATACGTTTAAAACTGCAAAATCGGGCCTTTTCTGCTCTTTTTAGCGCAAAAACGGCTATGGAATCAAAAGATTCTCCAATATGGCCCATTTCCCGTAGCGATGCGCGATTAGTGCTAATCGCGTATCGAAAATTGCCTTAGAATTTGAATCTGGGCCTCCTAAGATGCTTTTTTGCGCTTGTGCGCCCTTCTTTGGCGGGTGACGTCAGCGGTGGGTCCTGGTACGGCGGATGACGTCAGCGGGGTGACGTGGCAGGGTGACGCGACAGAGTGTTAAATGGTGCGGTGCCTTATATGCTTTTGCGATGCGATAGCGGTAACTGAAATGCTGCGATATGCGATGAATTTGCAGTAAAACCTGTTTTAATGATAAATCATGTTTTAAGTGAAATATATGAATGAATGGAGGCATGCTGCGAGGAAGCATTTTTTATGCAATATGCTCCTTTGATGCAATGGAAATGTCGCGTCAGGGCAAGAGGAAGCGGCATGTATTTAGGGAACATGATTCTTGCGACCACCGATTGCCGACTTGTGATATCGCATCGGCAAAAAGGGGAGTGGGCATATATATGTGGCATATAGTATTGCGATATGCTGATTTGCGAGATGGTATCGGCGGAGCGTCCATCAGGGAGGACAAGAACGGGCAACATTACTTTTAGGCCTGTGACAGCGATAATCGCGTCGGAGGGGAATCCAAAGGGATCGGAAGAATGTTAAGGCAGTTGGCGAGGATTATTGCGATCGGAAGAAAGGTATATACGTTTTTGAAGCGTATTTGAGGCCTCGGGAGGGTCCGATAACCTAGAAAGGAAGAATTTCATGCTTTGGAAGGAGTCCATTGCATTGGAAGATGGTTTTAAAGGGGCAAGATGAGGGTTCTTGCTATGTTTCAGACAAACTTAGCAATTCCCAAGTGTACTTATGGTTATCTTTCAACCAAGGGGGAAGGGATAAATATATAGGGGAGTTATTAACATAGTTTTTAGTAGGGGAAGGGGAAATAGACAGGGAGCTATATAATAGAGTTAGAAATTAATATGGTTTGTGACAAGAAAGCGCTAAGTTTAAAGGTCTTAGGCTTTAAAAAAGGGGGGATAGAACTTTGTAGAGGAAATATGAACACTCTTTTAAGTAAAGCAAATCTTTACTTAGGAAAATGATATGAAACATGATGGATTTAAGAGATATCAAGAAGATCTTGACCTCTTTTGGGGAAGTCAGTGAACGATTTGGGGAAGGAGGAAGAAGGGGGAATTAGACATGCCTCGCTTGAGTCCTTCAAATGGATTTTTGCCTTGCAATTGTGATTTAAATAGATATAGCACTTGAAAACACAAAATTGATCACAATCATTGGTTCTGCGACCACAAAACTACCTACCCAGCCTAGTTATCTAGCATTTTTTCTTCTTTTTGGATTGGGTGCACTTGAGCTAGCAAACCCAGCGTTTCAACTTTTTCTTTTACTGTCTTCCTATCTATATACACTTATTTCATCCAGGGCTCAGATTAGGCTGTTGAGCACCCTTGCTTCTCTACCTATCTAGGAATCTGCCAAGATTAAGCTGTTTGGACAAATGTTAATTCTCTATATTCTAAA
>APFE030531077.1:20156-41940 GCA_000404065.3 Pinus taeda
TTTTTTTAAATATAACATTATGATTCATTTATGCACATTCACACACTTCATCTGCATCTTTAATGACTTTTATTCAAAAAGCCATAACTTCGTCATCCGGAAGCCGTTTTCAGAGCCACATTTTTTAAATCAACCTATTTTTTTCAGATTTTTCCATTGAAACAATTATTTTTAGCATCTACAGCTTCAATTTCTTTTAAAATGGAAATTCCATGTGAAGTTATTCTTAACAACACCAACTATTTCCAATGGTGGTCCTACATTGTGGATTTACTTAGAAGTAAGGGTCTTGATAGAATAGCCTGACGCCAAGAAACCAAACCTCAAGATGAAGATAAGGTAGCCAAATGGGAAAATAGACATCCTTATCATTCCATGTAGGAATTTACAGGGTAAGTTCCTCAGACAGAACACCAAAGGACACCGCTCACAAACATATCACACATCAAGACACTAGTATTATTGACAGCACCAACTACTTACAAGTAAATGTCTTTACATTATAGCCTCGGGCCAAGAAAGCAAACCTCAAGAAGAAGATAAGGCAGCCAAATGGAAAAATATGCAAGATCAAGAACGTGGGTTGATAAGGATATCTATTTCTCTAGACCTTAGATTCCATATCGCAAAACTTGATACTCCTAATGAATCAATGAAATAGCTCGCTAATATTTTTGGAATCTAAAATGAAATTAGACCCCATAAACTCGAAAATTAGTTGCTTACATTGGACCCCAATAATTTTTCTTCCATTGAAGTTTTTTTGTCCAAGTTCAAGACCCTTAGAGTTCTCTTGGAAGGTGTTAAGGTTAAGAAAGAATATATTATCCTTATGTATTCAATTCTTACTAATTTTCAACTAGCATACTCTATGTTTCTTTCCACCTTCCATTCTACTAGAGAAGCATTTACTTGTCAAGGACAAGACTAGAAGTCCCCCTCTTTTGATGCCTTTTGTGATTTTGTAATAAGAGAATAAGAAAAGCTTTTATATCTTGGTCTTCTTAATCCTGGAAACTCCTCTAAGAAAGTCTTAGCCACCCAACATCAACCAAATTCAAAGAATCCTAAGAAGCAGTATCCTAAAAAGAATATTCCTAAACCAAACAAGGGTCTTAAGCAATTTCAACCTCAAAATGAAAAATCATTTCAACAAAATGATAAGGAAAATAAAAACAAAAGGAAGAAGACTGATAGAAATTGCCACTTTTGTAATTGAGATGGCCACTTAGAATCCAAATGCTTTAAAAAAATGGAAGTCTTGGAAGCAGTAATGAAGAAGCATAACATCCATTTGGAGCACTCTTCTACTTCAAATTCATCTTCAGGAATAACACTTTCTGCATGTGGTTGTCAAGCATCTCGGTTTGGTTATGCAGTAAATGTATCTTCTTCATCTCATTCTCATTAGTGGCTCATTGATTCTGGAGCTTCTTATCACATTGCCAAAGAAAAAGCCATGTTTTCTTCTTTAAATGATTGTAACACCAAAAATATATACATTGGTGGTGATAGATCTCTTAGTGTTGTAGAGACTGGAACTATTCATCTAGATAATGGTCAATTTAATGATGTATTATGTGTTCCAATATTATATTGTAACCTTCTATATGTATATCAGATAATTCATTCATGTGAAGGTAAAATCATTGAATTTTCACCTCACGATGTTGTAATTAAGGACCTAAGGGATCCTAGAAAGATTTTAGCTACTAGCATTGCTCATGATTCTACAAGTTTCTGTAAATTTAACAACTTTGGGTCATAAAATCTTAGTATTTTTTTCTTATAATGATGAAGTGAGCAAAATTTGGAATTAGCTATTTGGTCACTTAAACTATCGCTCCCTTTAGAATCTATGTAAATAAAATATGGTGACAGGTCTTCCAATGGTATCTTGCAGAGATGGTTTTTGTTTCGGATGTGTACTTGGAAAACATCATCAGGATAGTTTTGAAAAACGTGCCTCTTGGCATGCCTCAACCCCTTTACAACTTGTGCATAGTGATTTATGTGCTCCACTTCCAGTTGTTTCATTATCTAGCTACAAGTATTTCTTAACTTTCATTGATGATTTCTCCATACGCACTTGGGTATACTTTTTAAAACTCAAGAGTGAACTATTTAACATTTTCTTGGCTTTTAAGGCCTTTGTTGAAAAATAATTTGGACATCAAACTCTTAAGCTAAGATCTCATAATGGTGGAGAATATGTTAATAACAAATTCAAAGAATGGAATTCAAATGTAACATATTGTTCCATACACTCCACAACAAAATAATGTCGTTGAAAGGAAGAATCACACCTTAAAGGAAATGACTAATTGTATGCTTCAATCTAAAGGACTTGGTCTTAATTTTTGGGTAGAAGCAATTAACTGTGAAAATTACATACTAAATCGCACTCCTACTAAGGTTTTAAAGAATATCACTCTAGAAGAAGCATGGAGCTCAATTAAACCATATGTAAGTCACTTTCATGTTTTTGGATGTGAAGCATGGGTCCATATTCCAGATGAGAAACATAAAGCTTTAGAACCTAAGATAGAAAAATGTATTTTTGTTGGATATTCTGAAGATGTCAAAGGATATAAACTTATTCCACTTAAGTCCGAAAATGTTATCATTAGAATAAATGTAAAGTTTGATGAAAATATATCATACTACGAGCCTAATTTGGTGGATGTGCCACCTCCCTCTATCCCTTCAACTTCTGAAAATATTTCTTCTTCATATGATGATAGTGAGGACGAAAGTCCTCCCCCACCTTCTCAAGATCCACCTTCAACTCCTCAGCTTCCAAAATGGGTCTATTCTACTCAGCATGCAACAGGTGCTCTTGTTGGTGATCCTACAGATCAACGATGTACATGTTCTTAGTTTGATAGAGCCTCTTCTTTACTGGCTCAAGATTCAACGAATTGTGATCCTGACACCTTTGCAGAAGCTTCATGCCATCTAGATTGGGATGCAACTATGAATGAAGAATATTGTTCATTATTAGCAAATGATACATGGGATCTTGTTCCTCTTCCAAAGGGAAGAAAATTTGTTAGATGCAAATGGGCGTACAGAACGAAGTATGGACGAGATGGCAAAGTTGATAAAAATAAAACTCTTCTTATTGCTAAGGATTTTTCACAAGTTGAAGGCATTGACTATATCGAAACATTGTCCCTCATTGCCAAAATGGACTCTATCCACCTTGTTCTTTCCCTTGTTGCCTATTTCAAATCAGAATTCCATTAAATGGATGTTAAATGTAAGTTCTTGCATGGGGACTTGCATGAAGAAATATATATGTAACAACCTACTCGCTTTATAGAAATAGACTCTAGTCTTGTAGGTCGACTTAAGGAAATCCCTTTATGGTCTAAAGAAAACCCCTCAGGCTTCATATGCCAAAATGGATAGCTTTCTTTTAGAAACTGACTTTTCTAGGTGTCACTTTGACAATACTATCCACACCAAGAAAGTGGGAAAGTCTCTTATCATTCGTTTTCTTTATGTTGATGATCTTATCCTTACTGGTAGTGATCCCAACCTTATAAACCATGTGAAGTCCAAACCTGAAAAGTAATTTTGAAATGATACACTTAGGACACTTGCGTTATTTTCTTGGTCTTCAAGTCTTACAATCCAAGGAAGGTATTTCCCTTTCCCAGTCAAAGTACGCATGTGATCTTCTACGCCATTTTCACATGGAAGATTGTAGGCGAGCCCCTTCTCCCTTTTAGTCTGTTGCCAAACATTCAATCACTTGTACTTCCCCTGAAATTGATGCTACCTTATACTATCACCTTGTAGGAAAACTTTTGTATCTAACCCATACTCGTCCTCACCTTTCCTTTGTTGTTGGACTCATTGCTTGGTTTATGAAAAACCCACATGAAAGTCATTGGAAAGCAGCTAAAAGAATACCTCGTTATGTTCGAGGTACAGTTCAGTTTGGGACTCATTACAGTGCAAAAGCATCTCCTTTATTGGTTGGTTTCACTAATTCCAATTGGGTTGGTGACCCTGATGATCGAAATCATATTGTAGGTTATTCGTTCACTCTTGGTTCAGGACCTGTTACATGGTCTTACAAGAAGCAAAGTATCACGATCTCGTAGAAGCTAGTAAGGAAGCCCCGTGGCTTCGTCAGATCATGTCAGAGTTTGGCTTTCAGTAGAAACATACGACTACACTTTGGTGTGATAATAAAAGTGCCATTCAACTATGTAAAGATCCAGTCCAGCATCAGTGCAGCAAACACGTTGAACTGCACATGCACTTCATTAGAAAGCTCATTCATGACAATGTTCTTGAAGTGCAATATTGTTCAATAGATGATCAAGTTTCATACATCTTTACAAAGGCTCTCACAGAGGCGAAGTTTACGAAACTTCCATTTCTAGTTGGATTTTAGGAAGTTGTCACTAAGGGGCAATAGGTTCTAATCCCTCCTTCCTACTCCTATTTTGTTATATTTGTACATCCTTCAATCCTATCCCAAGTTGTTCTTAAGGGGGGATGTTAGGATATTCCGACACATAGGAAATAGTTATAACTTGGTCTAGAGAGTTAGGTAAAGTATGTTTCTTTACTATGCACTTTTGTAACTTACAATCTGACGGCCATGATATGTAGTGATTTGACAGTCCATTCTCTCCTTGGAATTACCGACACTTGATCTATGGCTTACTACCCAATTTGTCAATGATCTCTATTTAAAGAGCATGGAAAGTCATTTGTACAGTAACCGTTCATGAGAGAAGCTTATGTAAATTTCATTCTTTTACTAATAAATTGTTTGAAGTGGCCATGCTGGCTCAGGCCATGGATTGTTTCCCTCTTTGAGGGTTTTAACCACATCAAGAATATTGGTGTATTGATCTGTGATCTATTAGTGGGTGGTGTCCTTTGATGTTCTATTTGAGGAACTTACCCTGCAAATTCCTACATTTATTTTTGTGAATAAAGAAAATCTCAGAAATCAATGGCTGAGTACAAATGGCCAAAAGAGTAAAAGGTTGAAATTTAATTGAATGAAATTATTATTATCCAGAAATACGTTGTAGCCATATAATAGAGGTGGTTATATTTAATTAAGGAACTATGATATTGGCCAATTAGTTGTTTCCTAGAAGACATGAAGTTGTCCTCAAGAGTGGGAAGTGAGAGCTCATTAATGAGATAACAACTACTTTCCACTAGTTGGTGACATGGATATAGTTATTAATTGCCGAAATCTTACTATATGGATAATGTCTCTTGTTTTTATTTATTTTTGTCTCATGATTCTGAGAGAATAATTGGAGAGACTTTAGAGAAACAAGACTCAACAAACGAAAATGGAATTTCATGCCTCATATTACTTAAGGGGACATTATCACATAGTTGTTTCAAGGTTGGGAGGATCCAAGCGCTTAACTGTTACTTTCGTAGAAAAATTACAAGTATGTGGTTTTCATTTCTATGTTTAAATGTTTATTTAATTTGCGAGAAAGAAAAAGACTTCTTGTTGGAATTGTGTTACTCTTAATTTATATTACACAAAATTATGGGAGTATGATTATTTTTTGTTATATGCACTGATAGTTTGTTGTTAGGAGGTAATGTAATTCTATTTTATATGAAGAAAAAAATTGGTTGTATAAAAAAAGTGTAATAATTGTGTGAGATATCAAATGTTAAAACATGTAAAGTGTAATGTTTTAAGGTAGGAAAAACCATTGAGATGTATGTATATTATAGTATACCCATACGACTATGTATATAAACCTCACCTATGTTGTTCATAATAAAGTAGTAAAGGACAAGTTTAAATAACGAAAACATTGCTTCAAATAGAAATAACAACTATAGAATCATAACATGAAAACATTAAAACATTTGCGAACCTTTATATGCTAGAAAATATATATAATGAAAATGTAAAAACATAAATTAGTTTTTTTATATACTTTAGTTGTGTTTTTGTAGCAATGGGCTACCAAACGACACCCTAGCAGTTGGTTTCTCCCTCCAAAGAAGTACAAATAGATTGGTTGTTGTTAGTGGAAAAGCATGAAGAAATAAATAATTGCGAACGGTGAAAACAATTCATATATAAACATAAAATAGAAACAAAGAGATAAACACATAAATAATACAAGTCAAAAAAGCAATGGAAAATGGCTTCCTTTATTAACTCCTAGTAGTAGAAGATGAACACAATAGATGAATACTAAATACTTGAAGAGAATTTTGAGCTATGGTGCTCAAATATCCTAACCAAGGAGGCTCCTTTCCTCAATCTCTTTGTAAGTTTCTCCTATTTATCAAATAAGTATGAAGATTCTCTCAATGGTGAACTCCTCTTCCACTATAATGATGGGGTTCCCAGAATCAATTTTGCGAACATACTAACGCTCCTTACTTTGAGCAATCAAATGTAGGATTGTCTTGAGAGAAAATTTTCTAGCATAATAATGCCTTCTCTTTGGTTCTCAAATGTCCCCTTTTAGTAGAATATTTTGAATTCATCTACCCTCTCTTGGTTCATGAATGAAAATGACTCATGAGTAGTGTTTGTACCCTATATTATAGTGGTCAAAAAAACAAGTTTTGTCTTTTAAATTTATTTTCACAAATGTATAAAGGTTGGGCTCTGATCTCTTAGAGATCACGGTATTCATCTTAGTAAGAAATGAAATATTTCAATTTTTTAAGTAATTTGTGAGTGTGTGAAATATCAAGTAGATAGTTATTAATTCACTAAGAAGTTGAGTTAGATTAGCCTATCGGTATGTCTCATAAAAAATCATGATCGAGGTCATAGTGTCTTGTCTTATTATCATTCACACATATTTGTAGGGCCAGTATGATCAATTAGGGTGTGAAATCACATTATCTCATGACACCATCCTAGTACAATAGTTGTGAGAGAATATCTTGTGCTTTACCTTAATCACTGCATTTTGCATTTTCACCTCCATCAAACTTAGATTTCCATCCATAGTTTTAAAGCCTCACATTCCATTTAAGTGATATGAAGATTCATATCTTGTTGATGTTTCCCTAAAAGATCAAGAAAACAATTTTATTCAATGTGTTGCACTTTCTTGATGCACCTATTTTTTTAATTTTCCCACTATTAGCAAAGAAAATTTTAGCTATTGTTTTGGGTTTTAGAGGTGAGTTTTGTTATTCAAGAATGCTACATAGGTTTTTCCATCCTAAATTGTCATAAAGACCTAATCTAAAGCTCCATTTCATCATTCTTACTCCACTTTTGCGCTCAGTTGGCAAAGACTAAAAATTACATTCAGAAACCCTAGAGTTCATCTTTGTTGTCAAAATAATGATAACTCTAGATAGGAAGAAAAAAAGGGAGGAGACATAGTTAGGTTTGAGCCCTAATACCTCACCTTAATCAACTCAGCCCAAGCAGTTAGAGTTGCATTTCAACAAGTTGGATGCATTGGATTTTGTGAGAAGATAGAAGGATAAAGTGTAAAACTCACTAAGGAGTTTTATTTGAATTTCACTTGGTTGGATGTTAAGATTGGAGAGCTCACTTTTTTGACATGAGATATGACAATTTGAACAGCAACAAATATTGCTCTACAAGGAGAACAATTATTCAAGGGCATGCCTTGTGACATAGACAACTACAAAAAATGCTTCAAACCAAAGTATAAAAATAAGGGTTATGGAGCTATTGTACCAAGGGAATACGCCCTTGAACCCTACAAAGAACTTTTCAAGGTAATTATGAGAAACTTTACTTGTGAAGGAAGACTTGGGAGAATTTATTATTATCATTATAGGCTTTTGATGCACTTCACACAAAACATCCCTTTCAGTCAACCTTTATATTTGTTCAAAAGCCTTAGTAATATGGAAGACAAGGTGAAAGTTATGAAAATCCAAGAGAAACCCAATATTTTATATTTCTCTATCACTAAGTTGTTGTTGGCAGAAGAACTAAAAAAAAGAAATCAGAGATTGGAAGCATTTTTATACTAAGAAGATTTTCTAGCTTAGTTACCAACTATCTCTTAGAGTAAGAATGACATTGTCATGTGTTGAAAGATATATATATCACCAGTTGAAATTTTTGTGAAAATGCCATCAGTTTCAGTTGATCCATAAAAAAAGATGAAGGTTAAAATGTTGCAACTTTTTCCTAAGGTAGTGGAGGTTCCCAAAAAGCCACTCATTAGAGCCACTAAAAATAAATTACCTTTGGAACAAACATTTGAGCAACCAATTCAAGAATTAGAGACCATAAAAGAGGATAATGTTCCATATCATAAAGACAAATTGATTTCAAAACTACAAGAGGAGTTGAGGAAGACACATTGGTTATTTCTCAACTACATCATGACAACACAGAATTGAAGAATATGTTTGTAGAAAGGGCCCCTAAGATTAGTGAAAAAAACCAATAATAAAAGCAACTTCATTTGTCACCAAGTCTAAAGGTAAGGAGAAGATAGTGACAAAATATATTCAAGAGTTAGAAGCTCCATAACCTATATTTACCAAGTCTTCAATAAGAAACTTTCACATATAAGAGGCAAAGTATTGGGCGCAACCCAACTTGGTCAAATTATTGGTCAAAGACTCTTCATTTTGAAGAGTGTAATGCACAAAGTTGGTGAAGTTATATTCATCAAGCAATATTTAGGGGCTTTGGGGTGGTTCAAAATTCCCTTATGTTGTAACAAGTATCATGTATTAGTCTATTGTTTTGTCAGAACCATGGTATGTGGACCATGTTGTTGTAGTATGGAAGCCTATATAAAGAAGATGTAATATAGGATACTTTCTATACTTAGTTTATTTTTCAAGAGCTAAGCATATCATTCATTAACACAATGGAAATTTTCAAAATCATTAACATATTAACATCATTAACATTCAAGTGCACACCGAAATATCATGGGAGGGGCAACTCCTTGTAATTATGAGTCTACCCGTATCAATAATGTTAATATTCAGAATTCACTTGTAAGCTTACAAGTGAGGGAAACCCTATGTTTCACCTTTACACTTAAACAAATTCACCTTCTTGCACCTACCGTGTAGCCTTGCCCAATAACCGAGAAAAGTCACCCATTCGTTGTTTTGTTGTGTCACCCATCATCGTTCACCCGTGCACAACCCACTGATCACCAACACCTTCATCTCACAACTCAACCTTCATTTGCGCGTGCCCAAATGACCGCCCAAACCATTCACTGTATACCTGTGCCCCAGGTCATTCACCAACTCACTTGCCAACAACACGTTTAATTAAGTCACTTTTTACCATGCCCCAGCGCACTCACCAAGCTGGCCCTCTAGCTATGTTCACCACCAACTGTTGGCTATTCCGTTGTGTCAGATGCGCTCACAGAACTCTCCCATTGACACATGTCTGCACGCCCAATGCTTCGTCGGTTCACCATTTGCCAGTTCCCCCATTCAGCCTCACTTGGTGTTCCTATCACAGGGTGCCTGCACACGAGCTCAAATTGTTAATTTTCCCTTCCACCATGTGTCACACCGTCCGTCCACCCAACTTTCCATCGAATGCCACTATGTGCACCCATCCTCGTGCTATCAGACCTGCACTCGTCGAAACTACTCGTCATTTGCCCTGCAGTCTGCACACACCTCTGCGGCACCCACAATGTGGCTGTGGCTCGGGTGCTTCAACCCCTTGTCTACCTGCACCTCCACCTTAACTCTAGAACCCCTGCTCTATGCCTCACCCTTGCTTGTATGCTTTGCAGCTTGAGTTCAATGTTCGAATGATGATCCAATGGTTTAACTCCTCCCCATCGCCATGTTCTTATACACTTCGCCCATTCATGGTTATCACATCGGCTCGTCCAGTCGACCCAACCATTAAATCTACGTTTTAACCTCTCCACATGTCGGTCCATCGGTTGGGCACCCCCACCCCGGGACCGCCTCCCCCTATACATCTTTGTGCAGATCCCACACTTATCAATTTTTACAAGTGGCTTCAAGTGTTTCACCTCCGCGGTTGCGTTTTTCTACCTGGCTTGCCCGCGCTCTCCATTATGCAACCTCACCGAAACACATCACAGCTCAAGGTCTTCACATCCTCCTCTACTGGAAGTCATTTTCATGATTGATAATGTTTCATCCTAGTAACTATCTGTCACCAAGATATCCATACCAACGCCACATAATCCATCGGTATGTGTCCCATGAACAACCACCTCCTTGATCCATAAATTCAACTAGTATATATATTGCAAATATTTCTACAACATATATAATACGACAGTCTCCATCATGTGTCATTGCATCATGTGAACTCCTTTGCATAATACTCTAGCCAACACAACATCCTAGTTGAAACCAAGACATCTATCTGACACAAACTCAGTGCACTGCATGCGACCATGTCATCGAACTAGTTGGGTAGATAATCCAGCCATGATGCTCAACCCATGAGAATGTACCTTCTCCATGCCACCATTGATTTTTTCTTTAGGATCCTATCACAATCTCAAACTCAATCAAGAATATGTTCAAAAGCCATGCTCAGGTCCATGGTATTTCCATCCCATCTGCAACATGTTGTCTATGATGCTAATGTCAATGTGCTACCACGCAGTCGCATTCATTCCTACATTAGTCACCTGTCAATATAAAGAAGCCTCCTCCAAGGCCCCCTGCCAAGGTGGTGCAGCCCCTTCCAAACAAGGTCCTTGGACCAACCTATCTCCAAGGTTGTATATCGACAAATGAGGGCCAGGAAGTTTCCTCCCTCATTCTCATCCACCGATGTTTCAAATTGATGTTGGGTCCTCAAGTATCTATGCATAGCCTCATCCTCCTGACATGTATGCCCAAGCTTCTCAAGCTTGTCTTTCGTCAACTGAAAGTCATATATTCCCATGGCATACCTACAAAACTCCACTATGCTAGCAAGATCCCTACTTGCATAATCCTCCCCAACGAATGACACTGAAGAAGTATTTGAACTTCCTTTATCTACAACTCCATCGTGAAGATCTTTGGTAGAAGATGTTCGTGCTAAGTGATTCAGGATTCATGAGATTTATCTTTGATTTCCTTATTTCTTCTTCACTCTTGCAACGAAGTAAACTAACTTCTCTTCCTTCGTTGTTTGAGTCATACTCTAAAGTCCTCTTTTCTCCACATCTTCATGCTTCACATTTAGATCTTTGGGATACAAGGTCATAGAAGCCAGCATTGGTATATACCCCAATCAACTTCTTCTATTCATCGGAAACAACATGGTTCTCCCTTCAGCTGTGATAAAGAGAACGTCTTGGTCCACCATCGATATGGCTTGTGCAAGTCTTAGAAGATCTTGCCTAGACACCATAGAATGATCATCCAAGTCCATGATCCTCAAGTCCAACTTTCCAAACCATGAGCCCATTCTCACCTAAGTGTTCTCCATACACTAGTAACAACTTTCATGGTAGAGTTGACTACTTTGAAAGCACTCCGCTCTCTTCTCATCCTAACCTTCTTTCCAAAAGACTTTGTTTCTTTCCTACTCAGGAAACTATGAGTAGCCCGCGTGTCCACCAAAGCTTCAAATCTCTTGCCATATATGTTCACCTGCACAAAACACAACTTCAAGGAATTACCATCTTCCTTTAACTTGATCTTGCGCCTTACATCAGCAACCTTTTTCAACAACTCGACCTCAGAAGAGTCTATTGATTTATGCTTCGACCTGACTTCCTTCTTAAGGTACTTCACTTTCTTGTTTGGCTCTTCTAGGAAACTTGATCCTACTTCGGCTTGACTTCCTTCAAGCTCGTCCTCCATTGCATTCTTCTTAAGTGCACTAACAAAGTGTCCATTGACTCCTTCTGTCTGCATTGAACTAAGCCTCTAAACATCCTTCTAATTGTTTTGGTGGCAGTCACGAAGTCTGTCAATGTAATTGAACTCATCCTGCTCTATCACAATGGACTTTCTATCAAGAAAGTCCATCTTCATGACATCCTCATGTTGCTTGACTTCAATCTCTGCCATGACACTTTTCTCCCTTAGTCGAACTCAGTCATCCAAGAGTTCTTGAAGACTAAGACCATTCCGCTGGATCTCCTCATCATGCTTCTTGAGCTCATCAGCTTCCACATGAATATTATTCATGTCTTCCTACAAATATGCTATGTTGATCCCTACCTGCATCAAGGGTTCACACACTTGAATTATAGGTTCATAGTGTTTATGTGATTCATCTTTCCAACAATCACCCATGCTTTTTATCCATTGAAATGCCCCTTTGACAACCCTCATCTCGTTTGGCAAGTATTCTTTACCTACTTCACCTTCGAGAGTCATCAGCCTTCAAACCTGAAACTTCAACTGAGATCACCTCTGAACTTGAATCACCTTTCAATTTTTTTCTTCATCGCGTATCTCTTGAAACAACCTTTCACATTGTAGTGGGATCAACTCCACATCGTAGGCCTTGCAGCTCTGATACCATTTGTCATGAAGTGACAGTGGGATCAACTTCTTAAATCTCGACCAAAGCCCATGGAATACGGAGCCCTGATACCACCTGTCACGCCCTTACAGTAGCAGTACTCTTGCAACCGCACTATCGGAGGAGCACCACCACTGACCCTTTTCTTTTTAATAATACTAACGATCGTGGATTGTGCCTACTTTCTATACTTAGTTTCATTTTCAACAGCTAAGAATATCTTTCATTAACACAACGAAAACTTTCATCATACCATTAACATATTAACACCATTAACATTCAAGTGCATAGTGGAATATCATGGGAGGGGAAACTCCCTATAATTATGAGTTTGCCCGTATCAATAATGTTAATATTTAAAATTCACACATAAGCTTGCAACCGAGGAAACCCCAAGTTTCACCTTTACACTTATACAAATTCACCTTCTTGCACCTGTCATGCAGCCTTTCACAGCCACCGGTCAAAGTCACCCATTTATCGTTTCGTCATGTTTCCCATCATCACTCACCCATGCATAGCCCACCATTCACCAATGCCTTCATCGCAAAACTCGACCTTTGTTCGGGTGCACCCACTGTGACCATCCAAACCATTCATTGTTTAGTCCTGCCTGAGCTCGCTCACCAACTCACCTGCCAACTACATGTTTACTTCGTTCACATTCGCCATGCTCGGCAACACTCACCCAACTCACCCTCCAACCACGTTCACCACCAACCGTCGACTGTGTCATCATTCGAGAAAACCCACATGACTCACCCATCGACACACCTCCACATGCCTAACGCTTCACTGATTCACCATTTTCTAGTTATCTTGTTCAATCTCACCCAACGTTCGTACCACCAGGCAGCTGCACATGAGATCATCTCATCCACTCGCCATTCCATCATCCATCACACTACCTGTCCAACCAACTATTCACTGAATACCACTGTGTGCGTCAACCCTCGTGTTGCCCAACTTGCACCCACTGATACTGTTCATTGTTTTCCCTACGTTCTTTACGCACCTCTGTGGCGCCCATAACTCATCTGTGACTCGGGTGCTTCAGCCCCTTGTCTACTTGGAGCTCTGCCTTAACACCAAAACCCTTGCTCTATGCTTCGCCCTTGCTTGTACACTTTGCACCTTGAGTTCATTGTTCGAATGATGATCCAATGGTTGAACTCCTCCCCATCACCATGTTCTTACACACTTTTCCCGCCATGGTTATCATGTCAGCTCACCTAATCGACCCACCCATTTGGTCTATGTTTTAATACCCTGGTGCTGTGAGTGGTTTTGGTGAGGGTGCACGATGAGGCAGGCGAGCCAAACAAAACAAGACAGTCATTTGGAGGAAAACGTGAGGCCACCTGTAGAAATGGATAACTGTGGAGATGGACAACAGTATATAGGAGAAGGCGGTCTCGGGTGGGGGTAGGCAACCAAAGGGTTGATGTGTAAATCCTAATTTGGAGGGCCAAATGCGTGGTCGGCTGGGCTGGGCTGACGTGCTAACCATGGCGGTGAAGTAGTATATAAACATGGTGATGGGGAGGAGTTCATTCACCATCGATTATGTAATCAACAAGAAAACTGCGAGAAAGTAAGAGGGTGAGAAAAGTGTGAGTTGGATGGTCTAGAATCTCGAAGGAGGTGTAAGCAAACAAGGGGCCAAAGCACGTTTGTCGCAGGATGAATTGTGGGTGCCATAGAGGTGCGTGCAGGCTGGAGGGCGCAAGGTGAATGGTGAATGTTTCAGGGGGCATGTGTTGAGTAGCACATGGGTGGGTGCACATGGTGAGTGTTCGGCTGAACGGTGAGGCGAGTTGGTAGTGTGATGGATGGTGGAAGTACTAGTCGGGTGAGACAAGCTTGTTTGTGGGTGCTCAATGGAAGGAATGTTGGGTGAGGCTGAACGAAGAGCCTGCATGTGAACAAATGGTGTGTGGGTCTACCGACGGATCAGTCGTGTGAGTGTGCCTGTCACAATGATAGGGTAACATTTTGGACGCGTTGGTGAACGAGTTGGAGGGTGAGTTGGTGAACGCACCTGGGTGCAATTGAACATGCGACAGTGCACGAGAAAATGATGGAACATTGGATGAACACGGTGGGCATGGTGAAACGTTGGAACGAGGTGGAGTTTGTGCGATGGTGGAAGGCATCGGTGGAATGACGAGTTGTGGACAATGAAATAGCAATGGGTGGTATGAATGAAATGAAGTGCAATGAGCGTACAGGCTGAACACTAGTTCGGGTGAACATTCTCGGTGCCTGGGAAAGGCTACACGATGAGTGTAGGAAGGTGAATTTGTACCAGTGTAAAGGTGAAACTTGGGGTTTCCCTTAGTTGTAAGATTATACGTGAATTCTGAATATTAACATTATTGATATGGGCAGACTCATAATTAGAGGGAGTTTCCCCTCCCATGATATTCTACTGTGCACTTGAATGTTAATGGTATGATGAGATTTTTCGTTGTGTTAATGAAAGATATACTTAGCTATTGAAAAGTAAACTAAGTATAGAAAGTAGGCGTAGTCCACGATCGTTAGTATTGTTAAAAAGAAAAAAGTCGATATTGTTGCACCTCCTATAGTGCGGTTGGAAGAGTACCACCAGTGTAGGGGTATGAGATGTGGTATGTTGGCCCAGCCCTTTCTAGATTATTTTGAAGTAAGTTCTACCTTATTTTCAACTCCTTGAGTTCTACACCAAACAAGTCCACTTTCCTTGCAAGTTGATAGGCTTTATCCCTATTCATGTCAAAGATCCCTTCCTTGACCGAAGCACAAAGAGCGTCCCTTGTTTCCAATAAGTCCCTGCTCCATTGTGCAATTATTTGTTCCAAATCACTTGATTCTTCAGGTAGACTTCCCTCAGATTGACTTGGCCTTGATGTGTGCCCCTACCATTCTCCGAAGGTCATAATCCCTGCAAAACACATTTTCTACAAAATTGAAATCTTCCTCGATTCTCAGAATCACCAAAGCCCATAGAATATGGAGCTATGATACCACCTGTCACGAAGGTCAGTGGAATCAAATCCTTGTCATGAATTTTGTAGCTCTGATACAACCTGTCACACCCCTGCGCTGGTGGTAATCCTCCAACTGTGCTATAGGAGGTACGACACCACGGACCCTTTTCATTTTAGCAATACTAACGATCGTGGACTACGCCTACTTTCTATACTTAGTTTATTTTTCAATAGCTAAGCATATCTTTCATTAACACAGTGGAAACTTTCATCATACCTTAACATATTAAGACCATTAACATTCAAGTGCACAACAGAATATCATGGGAGGGGAAACTCCCTGTAATTATGAGTCTACTCGTATCAATAATGTTAATATTCAGAATTCACATATAAGCTTGCGACTGAGGGAAACCCTAAGTTTCACCTTTACGCTTATACAAGTTCACCTTCTTGCACTCATTGTTCAGCCTTGCCCAAACACTGGGAAAGTTGACTCGAACTATCATTGGGACCATGCGCTCGTCGGACTTTATTTCGTTCCTACCTCTTGTCGTCATTTAACCGTGCATGAATCGTCATTCCACTAGTGCCTTCTACTGTCTCACGAACTCCACCTTCGTTGCAACCTTCGAGCGTGCCCACCATGTTCACCCAACATTTCGTCATTTGCCCATGCATTGTCACATAGTTAACCATACTGGGGCACTTTAACCAACTCGTCCATTTACTTTTTCACCAACTAGCCCAACACTTCACCGTTTTGTCGTGTCATTGTGCCAGGTGCACTTGCATGACTTTCCTATCGGCACACCTGGACGCCCTTCATTCACAATTCGACTGTTTCTTCAGCGTCACTTGGTGTTCCTTGCACCAGTCACCCACGTACTAGCTCGTCTCACTTAAATCACCCTTCCAACACACATCACATCACCAACCCAATTCAATGTTCAGCCAAATGCTCACTGTGTGCACCTGCCCATGTGCTGCCCAACCTACACTGCCGAATCGTTCACCATTCGCCCTCTGCCCTACAGCCTACAGGCACCTCTGCAACACCCATAGTTCATCCTGTGGCTCGTCCGTTTCATCCCCTTCTTTGCCTGCACCTCTCATAAGATTCTAGACCAGCCAACTTGCACTTTGCTCGCCGTTGTAGTTGCTTGCATTTTTCTTGTTGATCACTTGACTGATGGTGAATGAACTCCTCCCCATAGCCATGCTTATATACTCCTTCACTAGCATGGTTAGCACATCGACCCCACCCAGCTGACCACCCATTCAACCATCCAAATCATCATTCTACACGTTGGCCCTTTGGTTGAGAGCCCCCACCCAGGACCACCTTCTCCTATATATCGCCGTCCATCTGCACACTTAGCCATTTTTACAAGTGGCCTCGCATTTCCTCCACATGGTTATGTTGCTTTGCTTGGCCCACACACTCTCCTCCATCATGTTCCCTCACCAAAATTGTTTGTAGCTTCAAGGCATTACAAGCCTCCCCTAGCGTTCTTTCCACTGGACACCTGCACATGAGCTCATCTCATCTGACTAGCCCTTCCATCATGCCTCACACCACCAACCCACCTCACCATTTATTCGAATGATCACTGTGCGCACCCGCCCATGTGCTTCGTGACCCATGCCCACTGAACCGTTCACTGTTGGCCCTGCGCCCTACGACCTACACACACCTCTGCGGCACCCATTGTTTGTCTTGTAGCTTCGCTACTTCGACCCGTTGTCTGCCAACACCTCCACTAAGATTCCATACTAGCTAACTCGCACTATTCTTGTTGATCTCTTGATCGATGGTGAATGAAATCCTCCCCATCGTCGTGTTTATATACTCCTTCACTACCATGGTTAGCATGTCAGCCCACCCCATCCAACCACCCATTTTGCCCACCAAATTAACATTCTGCACATCAGCACTTTGGTTCGGCACCCCCACCTGGGACTGCCTTCTAGTATATACCACTACCCATCTCCACACCTGGCCATTTTTACAAGTGGCCTCGCATTTTCCTCCACCTAGCTGTGTCATATTGCTTGGCTCGCATGCACTTCCCTATCGTGCACCCTCGAAAAAACCGCTCACAGCTCTGGGGTGTTACATCCTCACGCACTCAAAGTCATTGTCACCCTCAACAATATCTGATCCTAGCAACCGTTTGTCACCAAGATATCCATACCAATACCACATAATCCACCAGTATGTGTCCTCCATAAATTGAAACCTTCATGATTCATGACTTCAATCAGTTTATATATCAGAAACATCCTTGCAACATATATAATATGATAGTCTCCATCATGTGAACTTCTTCTATGATACTCCAACACAATGTTAAGACATCTTTGTGCATTGTTGACCCTCATGATTCGAACTAGTCGGATGATCAATCTAGCTGTCATGATCGAACCATAAGAATGCACATCCTCATGCCATCATCGGTCTTTTCTCCTGGCTTTTTGTCACAACATCAACTCGATCAAGAATCCATCTCCATCTAAGTAAGCCATGCTTAGGTCCATGAGGTAGTCTTCATCTCATCTGCAACATGTTGTCTGTGATGTTTGGTATCAATGTGTCGCATGAAATCAACCGTATCTATCCAACATCATCATCTGTATGTATAAAATCCATCTCCTCAAGGTGAAGAGATCCTCTCACCAAACCTGACTCTCAAATGTGCCACATCTAGGTTCATGAAGCAACTTCCATCATATCTGCAATGCATCATCCCTCAAATCTATCACAGAAACAAGTATACACTTGTCTTATCACCCATGTGTAAAAACTTTTTAAGTCTTGGCTAAACCTATGAGCAAGTGTTGCCACCAAGGCATCACCATCATTGCAACTCCATCACTCCAAATCCACAATAATATGAAGTCCCTAAAAGTCAAAACCTCATGTCATCATGAGCTTCATGAGTCATCTCCAACCAACATCCTAGCAAGCATACATGTCTTGGCCCAATGGTCTCTACAAGATGCCTTCGCTCTCCATCTAGTAGGAATGCTCCATATTTTGCTAACAAAATCCAACCAAGTCGATGGCCTTGATGTACAAGAGTGTACAACCTCTCCATCGGCTCCTAAGTAAAACAAATCCATGTCACATCAGAAAATCCACCTCCACAAAATCCCTTCCTTGGCACACCTCATTGGATGTCCATATGTGACACCTCTACAAGTGCTTCTGCATAATGTTCCTACATAAGGCCACCATTCCATGCTTCCAACTTGATGTCCTTTTTGCAGAAAATGGGTTTTGCAGTGATTATGACCTTCGGAAAATGGTAGGGGCACACATCGGGGCCATGTCAATCTGAAGGAGTCTACTTGAAGAATCAAGTGATTTGGAACAAAGAATTACATAATGGAGCAAGGATTTGTTCAAAACGAGGGATGCTATTCATGTTTTGGTCAAGGAAGGGATCTCTGACATGAATAGGGATAAAGCCTATCAACTTGCAGGGAAAGTGGACTTGTTTGATGCAGAACTAAAGGAGTTGAAGGTAAGGCAAAACTTTCTTCGAATGAAGCTTGAATGGCTAACTCTTTGCAAAAAGCAGCTCATATCTTTCATTCATGAGAAGGAGAAAGTTATAGATTGTGATGATAAGGAAGATAAAGTCATGATGGTTGAGGATGTTGCAGATATGACAACAATGGTGGATGAAATTGAAATTGTTCAAGTTGGATTAGGATCGTGAAGTTTGCAAACATTGGTGGCTAATTAAATTCACACGGAGGAGCCTGATCATGAAGTAAGTACTTATACTTGTGTTTCAGTTGAGATTTTGGTAGATGGGCCGTATGCAAGGAAGTGAAAAACCAATTTTCCAATGCGATGGAGGATTGTGCCATGTATGTCTACGATGAGACTTTATATGGAGAGGCAAGGACCATATACTATTGTAGGACTTGTTGGGGTTGTTTATGACCTTATGGCAGAAGGAGAAAATTCCCGTCACAAGGGAGGAACATGAATGTAATGCCCATAGGTTATTGTGGCATTCGGGCGGCATGGGCGCACCCATCAGCTGCGTTTAATCAAATGAAATGAGAAGTGGGAAGTAGGTGACTCGTTGGGCAGTAGCGAGCTGGGAGGCGACTCGGAAAGCATGTGTGTGCTCGACAAAGGTGACGATCTGGCGAGAGAAAATGTGAAGTCAAAACCAAAATACAACTAAGTGTAAAGTATATGTTATATGTGGGTGGGCGGTCCTTGGTGTGGGTACCCCTACCCCAAGTTGACAGTGGAAAACATGAATGGTGGGTTAGCTTGGCTCATGGCCGAAGCCTTCATCCAAAGGAGTTGAAACTTGTATATATTAGTGGAGATGGAGTGTGGAAAAACAAGCGAAGAAGTGCAAGAATACACAAGACTTAGCTCTACGATGGGGAAGTCTTGGCGAGGCAAATGGGCCTACATGATGGGCAAGCTAAATGCATGCTTCAGTGGAATGACCATGTGTAGGGTGACATGAGGTGTGCATGCCTGCTAGGTGTGTAATGGTGTGTAGTTGACAATCGGGCAGTCGAGGGCGAGGGCACCCACTGTTTGGACAATCGTGTGGAGGTGTGGTTGGGGAAATTCATGGAGTGAGCGCCCACCGAACGAAGGGTCGATAACACGGAAGGCTGAAATGGGTGAAGTTGCATGATTAAGGGTGCAGGAAAAATGTAGATAACATCGAAGGTGCAAACAAGGCATTCAGGTGAGGCTGAATGGTGCAATGGCTAGAGGCCGAGCTGCATCACAACTGAACATTGGAAATTTGTATAACATCGATTGAAGGTTTCCTCCTGGTGAATGTAAAACAGGGTTTATGATATAAATATTAGTTGCATATGGTTAACTATATTCTACTGGTAAATGTCTATTTAATGTTATTCCACACATTATATGTTTAATATGGTTAATGAAGTGAAAGTTAGGCGTAGTTCGGGAAACATGTTAACAAATGAAAAAGTTGAGTGTTTGGCTGATCCCACATGTAGGCCAATTTATGAAAAGAGAATTAGGGGCATGACAATTGGTATCTGAGGAAATTTAAGAGACCAAGAACGTATGTAGTTTGAAGTTATGGAGAAATCACAGATTCATAATCTGGGTTTTGTAGACTTGGGGGTTCATGGCAAGACCATTCAAGCGATGGTGGAGACGGGGGGTCATGCATAACTTCATGATGACATGGCTAGCAAAAGATGTTGGGTCCCCATAATACTAGTGATTACCCCATTACTATTGTAGGTGTACCCCTTATTAATATTGTTGTGCCCCTATTGTGCCCCATAGAAGCCGACTATTATTATTATTGTGCCTTTATATTATTATTGTTATGTAGGCTATGATTATGTTATGACCCCTTAGACTCCTATATATAAAAAGGAGGTCTTTTCATTTGTATCATCCAAGAATTATTCATTTATGTAATGTAAAGGAGGTTTCCCCCTCGAAGAGGCTGAATTATAAGGCGTTGATCTATCCTTTCTATCTTTTCCTGAGCTGGCTTCATAAGATTTGGTATCGGAGCTTTGGATTCTAGGATTTCACTGCTCCAAACCGGTCATCGTGGAATTTTCGCTATAACTTTCTTTTGGCGACGTTTCAGAAGCTAAAAAAAAAACCCATTTCAGAAGACATTGCGTTAAATCTTTGGTCCTAATTTCAGAGCATTTTGCACTATAATTGCAGAGATATGATCTCAGGAAGTTGGTATTTTTGCAGACTCTTGAATTACATTCCAAACAGGTGACCTGGGGAAAATAATCATAACTTTTCCTTTGAGCATTGGATTGAAATTTCATAAAAAGGTACAGAAAGAGGATGGGTTTTAGTTTCTTCTATATATGTTTCAGAGCTAGAGGTCGAAACAGTGACTTGTGGAACGTCATACAAGTTCGCCCTACTGAATTAGTCTATAATCAGGTCATTCTCGGAGATTTAGCATAAATCTTCATTGGAGAATCCAATTAGGGTCAGACTGGTGGCATTAGAAAGAGGCCACAAAGGGCTACCAAAGGTAAAAATTTCAGAACTGGATGATCCGAAATTACAGAGATACATCAGAGGCAATATCGAGCTCCTACAAAGCGAAAAAAGGTGTGTATATTTTTTAATGTTTGCTTAAGCTTGGTTTGAAAATTTATTTTGAAGGAATTCAAAGGGCATAGTGAAGCATTATTATTAGCAATTCGTGTCTCGAAGAAAGAAAATGGAAACATCTAGTAGGCGACCTGAAATCTCTAGCATGACTGATGAAGAAGAGGAAGAAATGCAACATGATATATCAAAATTACGAGACCAAGTGCAACAAGTGTC
>APFE030531077.1:52447-69199 GCA_000404065.3 Pinus taeda
TTGACTTTGCTTGATGTGATTTTCCAGTGTATTTCCTGCTTTAGTACTTGTGATGAAAGTAAAGGATCAAAAACATGTAGCGGCATCATTCATCAGATAACACTTTGCAGCACCATCTACCTACCCTGTCTACTTAATACTACCATTTTCTCTTCTTTATTAGGGTGCATTTAGACTTGCAAACCCTCATCAACATTTTTTATTTTTACAAGGAAAATCTATCTAATTCTACCCTTATTACATCCAAGGGCTCAGATTAAACTGTTGAGCACCTTTTATTAACTCTAACTATCTACTTATCTGCCAAGATTAAACTATTTGGTTAGATATTTATTCTCTAATCTATAACATGAAATTGAAATATGAGTAAGCCAAGTTTAAACAGTTTGACTTATTCATGAATTGTGGCAAAGGTTGGACAAGCTGCACACAATTGTTTTATTACAAAAATGAAGTAGTAGTGGCATTTGAATTTGCACACTTTCCTTGGTCTATTTTTGCTTGGGGTTCATTTCTTTCATTTCTTTTTGACCACTTTATTTTTCTTACCCTTTGTTTTTCTTTTAGGGTATACCCTCTTTACATTTTTTAACTTTTTTGATTTTTTGTTTTTTCAAGAATATGGAACACCTTTGCTCAAGAAAGAAGGTTTGAACATATTCCATAGTTCGATCAAGACAGTCATGAAAGATGAAACCTATTGGTATAGGAGGCTAACATGCGCCCACCACTACTGCCCAGCATGTGCTCCAAATGATCATCTGAACAACTCATTCAGTTGTGCCCTGCAATTTTCACACACCACCACGGCACACAACGTCGACCTATAGATTGTGTGCTTCGGCCCCATGTCTACCTGCACCTCTTCTTTGAGTTTCAGACCACTAGCTTGAACCTCACACTCCCTTTGTTTGTACGCTTGCTTGTTCACCTTAAATCAATTGTTTGTCTCCTTCCGATGGTCATGTTCTTATACAGATCACCACCATGGTTCTCTATATCGGCTTGCCCAGCTGACCACCCATTTGGCCAATCATTTAATATTTCTCCATGTCGGCTCATCGGTTGGGCACCCCCACTGAGGACTACCTCACCTTATAAACTGCCATCTATTGACAGAGCCATTTTTACATGTGGCCTCACATTTTCCTCCACATGGATACTTTTCTTGCTTGGCTCGCCCATGCTCCTATGTCATGCACCCTCGCCAAAACCGTCCGTAGCTCCAGGGTGTTACATCCCCCCCACTCGAAGTCATTGTCGCCCTCGACAATATTCCATCCCAGCAACTATCATCACCAAGTTATCATCCACACAACTTTGTATATGGGTAATATAGATGTCCACTAATCAACCTACTCCACGCCATAGATATGCCACTATTCTACAAGGAATCATGTGCTGCTACCCCTCACGTCGTTGATTAGTTGGGTAGCTAATCCAACCATGCATCGCCTCCCTAAGAGCTCATGCCCCACGTCATCATGACTCTCCCCTACATGTTATTTTCCAACCTGTGTCCCCGAACTACGGCTCCGTTTTCTGTGTTTTCCCCAACTTAGTGTCTTGGCCCAAGAGTATGCCTACACCTTGCCAAATTTCAGTCCTCCCCAGGTTAGCTTACCCTCATGCTCACATGAACACTTGGAAACTTGCTTGAATTATTTTTTCCACCATTCCAATGCTTTACTTATATGGTGGTTGACCCATCATTCGGGGCATCAACCCACTAAGCCGACCCACTGTTTCGTCCAACTCACCCCAGCTTCATGTCGACCCATGGTGTGGGAAACCATGTGTGGGACCGCCGCCACATATAAACTTTCCACCACCCAAAACTTAGTCATTTTCACAAGATTACTTCTCATCACATGTTTCCTTCTTTCGGTCGGCTTGTCGCACCGTTCACATGTGCTCTCAACTCACCATTCAACCACCCAGCTCGTCGCTCACTCATCATAAGCTCGTGCCAACTCCAATTGACCCGTTAGTTAAATGCGCCAAACCAGCATGCATGACTCATGGTATTGAAATACTCCCCCACTCTAAATGGTTGTCTTCCTTGAGAACACCATCATACGACATCACAAAGTGTCACTAGTTCCAACATCCAAAGATGCCCATGTTGCCTACCTCTACTCTGCCATCACACAAACCATACGGGCTCATGTCTCCATGAATCAGAAAGTCTCCTCAATCCATGATCATCAACCACATCATTCGCAATCCCCACATGTTGCTCCCACTGTGGGAGGTTGGTCCCTCCAATTCAAGCTACATGCTTACAGAAACATATCGTGTCGACCTCATCATGTATCTACATCATGTGAACTACTACCATGATACTCCAACACAATGCTAACACATTTCTGTACACTTTCGGACCCCATGATTTGAACTAGTTAGGTAGTTATTCCAACTGTCACACTCAAACCATGAGAACCCACATCCTCATTCCATCATCAGTAATTTCTCAGACTATTGTCACAACATCAACTCAATCAAGAATCCATCTCCATCTAAATAAGCCATGCCTAGGTCCATCAAATAAAATCCATCTCATCTGCAACATGTTGTCCATGACGTTTGGTGTCAATGTGCTGCATGAAATCAGGCACATCTATCCCAACATCATCATCCATATGTGTAAGATCCATCTCCTCAAAATGAAGAGACCCTCTCATCAAACCTGACTCTCGATATGCCACATCTAGGTCCATGAAGCAACCTCCATCATATCTGCAATGTGCAATCTCTCAAGTCTGCAAAGGAAATAAGTATACACCTATCTCATCTCCCATATGCTGCCCATGATCATCTCTCAAGTCTGCAAAGGAAATAAGTATACACCTATCTCATCTCCCATATGCTGCCCATGATCATAGACCAGTCAAATCCCATGTATCAAAAGTGGTTAAGTCTCGGCTTAACCTAGGCCCAAGTATTGCCAATGAGGCATCATCATCATTGCAACTCATTCACTCCAAAGTGTCTCATAATGATACTCCACAACATGTCACTCTCTCAAGCACACCCATACATGTATTCAAAAGTATGCACCCCATACTGCATCAAACTCCTTGACCTTAGCTACTCAATGCATCAGATCCTCCAAGTCCACCATAATATGATGTCCCAAAATGTCGCAACCTCATGTCATCAAGTGCTCCATGAGTCATCTCCAACCAACATCCCAACAAGCATACATGTCTCGGCCCAAAGGTCTTTGTAAGATGCCTCAACTTTCCATGTAGTAGGAATGCTCCATAGTTTGCTCACAAATCCAACCAAGTCCATGGCCTTGTTGTACAAGAGTGCACAACATCTCCATCAGCTCACAAGTAAACCATCTCCATGTCACGCCAACAAATCCACCTGCACAACACCTTTACTTTGGCACTACTCATTGGATGCCCATAAGTGAGACCTCTACAAGTGCTCCTGCATAATGTCCCTACATAAGACAACCATGCTTCATGTCTCCAAATCAATGTCCATGACTCAAGTTTCCCATGTTGTCCAACTAAGTAGACCCATCACAATTATCGATCATCCTCATCCAAGTCTCTTACATCACATGAGTCTCTTACACCATGGATCTCCCACTGAAGATTCCACCAAGACTCCTCTTGGTATCGGCCATGAGAAGTCCACCCAAGTGTCATCAAACTCAAGTGTGTTCCCTTCTCCAATCTATCCATGACTTATGTTGGGCACTTAGCCAATTTCTCCATATGGATAAAGCATGACTCATTCCTCTGCAATGATCATCACGTTCCTCCCTTGTCACGAGAATTTTCACCTTCTACCATAAGGTCACAAACAACCCCAACAAGCTATGCAACAGTCAATGGTCCTTGCCTCTCCATACAAGGCTCATCGTAGACATCCATGGTATGATCTCCCATCGGATTGGCAAACTGATTTTGCCCTTCCCTACATATGGCCCATCTACCAAAATCTCAAATGAAACTGCACCAATGTCTGTAAACTGCGTGATCCTAGTCCAACTTGATCAATTTCAAGTTCATCTTCTACCACTTTCATGCTTGCAACTTCCGCAAACATCACAACTTCCTCTTCTTCATCATCGCAATCTACATCTACAACCTACTCCATTTCCCGAGCAAGTCGAAGAAGTTTTTCTTTAATATTTCTTTCCAAGACTTCAAGTTCTCCTCTTTCATCAACTTCAACCTATATAAGGTTAGCAAGAGCCTCCCTTGACATTCTTCCAAACCTACCATGTCTTGTCGTTTAGCTTGGCCTAAGCATGATGCTGCACCCTCGCTAAACCTGTCACAAATTATTACACTTCCCTTCTGCAAATCTGAATCACCTGTCACGAATGTCAAGTGTTTAACTTTCTTCATCACGTATAAGTACCTCTAATACCAACTGCCACACCCCTACACTGGTGGCACTCTTCCAATTGCACTATAGGAGGTGCAGCATCACTGACCACTTTCTTTTTAATAATACTTGTGATCGTGGACTATGCCTACTTTCTATACTTAGTTTATTTTTCAACTTTCCTATGTATATATTCATTAACACAATGGAAAATTTCTTACATCATTCGTCTTTATTATCTTTTACACATAGATGCACAATAGATAATAAACTGGGATGGGAAACTCCCTAAAATATGAGTCGGCCTGATAGTAGCAATACTTCACAAAATATTCAGTTTTACAGTCTTTGCACGAAACCCCAAGTTTCCTTGGTACAATATGATTCAAATTGTATCCTAAAACACTCTCTAAGTTCTTATAACTCTTTAAAATTCATGCCAAAATTTGAAAGACTTACAAAGGTCAAGCTTTTCAGAAATACCCTCAGAATAGTTGTAAGTTGTGAGCAGTGCAAAGCAATGAGGACCCTCAGTCAAGCGTGCAGACCGTTGGCCCATGCTAATGCACGCTGCCATGAAACAAAAAGAAGAGAGGTATTTTTGAGAAACAGGGGAAGTTTCTAAGATGCGATTAGTGATCGCATATCGTCGGGAAAACCCCTAAGAGACAAAAAAGCCCCAACCAATGCAAACTTGAAAAGTCAAAAACCATAGGGAATTTTCCGATTCATCAGAGGTGGGTCCCACACAAAAACTAGTAGGATATCAGAAGGGATTCGAGCGGTAAGTGGTTTCAACCGAGTCCCGACCGATGCCATACACTAGGTGCCACACATCCGGCAGAAGAGAGAGATGATTGCTCACATTATATAGGTAAACATTATGCAACTTACCCACCCTATATGGACGAAGACCATAGGATCTGGAGGATCTAGATTGATGGTGGACATATAATCCGACGTATGGTCATATTCAACAAGGTAAACATAACGATTTGTATAAAATTTGAAGTCTGGCATGAATGATGATTTGGCAGAAGAAAAATGTTTATGGGAAATTTAGGAGTTAAGTGGAAATAATGACCGTTCAAACATTTCCAAGAGAACTAACACTTAGTTTGTTATGAAACAAGTGGCCACCTCCCTATGCAGTGTTACACAGTGATGATGATGCAAATCAGGTGAATTGAAATGGACAGAGGCCAAATAACTAGAATGCCAGGAAGCGGAAATGAACAGTCAGAAAGAATATTGGCTTTAAAGCCACGAACTGACATAGACAATGTAAGCAGCTACAAAGTAGTGAGAAAAGCGAGTAGAAATCTAATAGCAGAGAACAAAGAAAGTAAGTCGAGCTGACCTGCAGAGCACAGGCAGCATCGAGGCTGAGCCAAAGAGAGTCAGAGAGTCTGTGTATGCGAAAGAAGGCTTGAGAGGTTCAAGTGAACTTCTCGGCATAGGCCTGTCATGTATGAGTCTCAGATTGGGTTCATACTACTGTCACCAGCAGAGGTCGAGTTTCAGTAAGGAGATTCTGTGTACTTCAGTCCTACTAACTTATATCTGTTGAGTGAGACTCAAATTGAGCTTAATGTTGTAAAAACTCTGCTTTGAAAGCATAATAGAGAGGTCACCACTAAAATATGGACCAAGAGACGTAGCCCAGGAGCATTGGGTGAACTCCTTATTAAACTTGTTGTATTTACATGTTTTCCTATTGTGTTTTCTCTAACTGCTTCAATGTCTATGTATTTCATAATCTTATCGATTTGTTACATAAAGTAACATAGGCACATCCACGCACATGAGTTTCTAATACCTTTAATTCTTTGTCTTGGATAAATTTCAGGTCAAGTGGTATTAGAGCTCTAGGTTATTCAGGTTAGAAAAGCTTGTGCTAGATTTTGTTGTTAAATGCTAACTAGATTAAAGGTTAAATTAGGATAAGAAGAATTGGTTGAAGCTAAGCCTGAAATTGGAAGAGTCTACCCTAAGAGGAAAATGTCAAAAGAAAACCCCTTGGAATCAGACTCCTAGTTCATGGATGGTTTCATGACCATGAAAGCCATGGTAGAAGAAATGTATAGAAAATTTAAGAAAGGTAGAGAAGAAGGTTCAACAAACTCCAAATGAGATAAAGGAGCAGAAGAATCTCTCCTCCATGACCACTCTAAAGGCAAAGGGAAAGAAGAAAAACTTCACAAACCTCCTAGTAGCCTTGAAAATAAAAAGAAAACATCCCTGATTAAATTAGATGTTAAATTTGATTTGTAGATATGTGATGTATATTTGTAGATAGAGAAGCTTGATAATTGAATTTCCCAAAAAACGTCGTTTAGGGCCTCAAAATGGCTCCAGAAGTTTAGGACCCGAAAAACTGCTAAAAATAGTAAATTGTGCTATAATTAAGGAAACTGAAAAAATGAAAGAGACAGTTGTGGGGGTCCAAGTGGGATAGTTGGGTGGCCACCAACATCCACTTGGATCATCGAGGAGTGGTACCAGCCAAGCATTACAAGATATGGTCAGATTCATTTCTTCTTTATTAGGCTTTATTCTCAAGTATATCCTCTTCTTTTCACTTTCATTCTCCTTTTCTTCTTCCTCTTCACAATCTATGTAGAATAATGTCTTCTGAGCAACACCTATGACCTTTAGCGATTTTCTATCACAACTGTAACCAAGCCCTTTTTTCTCTTTTTATTCCAATTTTTTGGTGTCAACCTTATAGGTTGTGAAGACTAGGGGCAACAACACTTCATCTTTATAGTTGTGAGTGATATGCTTCCTGGTTGCCATAATTTTTCTTTCCATTTTTCTTGCTAACCTGAATTCCTTCTCTAACGAATCAGGTTCCCAAAGGCGAACATCATGTTGGATATTATCTTTTAAAGTCCCTATGAACACATCAATCATATGCTCCTCTGGAATATCTTTTACCCATATGTTCAATTTTTGGAACTCCTCAATGTGCTCCACTATCGAACCCTTTTGTTTGAGACTTATCGATTGGCTAAAAAAGGTGTTTCTTTTTGTATCGTTATAATGTGTTGTCAATTATTCTGTAAAACTTGCCCAAGTCATAATTTGTTTATGAGAACAAATCCATTGATACCATACAAACTGATTTGGTTCCAAATATAAAGTTGCAATACGTACCTTTTGTGTGATTTTCACATTATTGAGATCGAAACATTGCTCCATCTGTAATATCCATGTTGCGGGATCCTTGCCATCAAACTTCCTCATATTGATTTTTGGAATATGGTGGGTCTTCGATCCAACATTAGAGTCTATGAAATCATGATTAACATTTATTTTGTTCTTATCATGAGTTTTCTTTACTACCCTTTCACCATTAGTAAGAATTTCTTATAGAAACTTTGTTAAATGTGTCTTCAAATCTGTCTTCAAATCTTACATGTCTCCCTTCAAATTTTCCTTGCCTGTCCTCAAATTGGTCCTCAAATCTATCTTCAAATTTCCATCTTAGCTACTACGCCTTTATTTGAACCATCCATCTTAGCTTCTACATCCTTCTTTAAACAATCCATCTTAGATTCTGTTAACTTTTGTGCAAGTGACACTTGTTGCACTTGGTCTCATAATTTTGATATATCATGTTGCATTTCTTCCTCTTCTTCATGAGTCATGCTAGAGCTTTTAGGTTGCTTACTAGGTGTTTGGATTTTCTTTCCTCAGGGCATCAATTACCAATAATAATGCTTTACTATGCCCTTTGAATTCCTTCAAACTAGTTTTTGAAACCAAGCTTATGTAAAAATTTAAAAAACACTACACACCTTTTTTCACTTTGTAGGAGATTGATATTGAATCTGATGTATCTTTATAATTCCAAATCATCTAGTTTTGAAATTGTGATCTGCGGTAGCCCTCTACGTCCTCTTTCCAATGCCACCAATCTAATCCAAATTGGATTCTCCACGGAAGAGTTATGCAAAATCTCCCACAGTGACCTAATTATAGACTAGTTCAGTAGAGTGAACTTGTACGACATGCCAAAAGTCACTGTTTTGACCTTTGGCTCTGAAAAATATATACAAGAATCTATTTTCCGTCCTCTTTGTGTACCTTCTTAAGAAATTTCAATCCAATGCTTAGAGGGAAAGTTATGATGATTTTCCTTAGGTCACTTGTTTGGAATGTAAATTAGGTGTCTACAAAAAGACCAATTTCCTCAGATCATATCTCCACAAATATAGTGTGAAAGGATCTAAAATTTGGATCCGAGGTTTAGTGCGATTTTGTATCAAATGGGTTTTTTGTTAGCTTCTGAAACGTCGTAGAAAAAAAGTTATACCTAAAATGCCACAATGACCTATTTGGAGCAGCGAAACCCTAGAAACCAAAGCTCTCATTCCAAATGTTATGAAATGAGCTCACAAAAGGATAGAAAAGATAGATCAACACCTTAAAATTCAGCCTCTTCAAGGGGGAAACCTCTTTTACATTACATAAATGAACAATTCTTACATGATTCAAATGACAAAACCTCCACTGTATATATAGAAGTCTAATGAGTCACAATATAACCCACCCAACCTAACAATAATAATATAAAGCCACAAAAATAAAAATAGAGGGATTCTATGGGGCATAGTAATAACAATTTGGGGACAAAAGGGGCATAGTAATATTAATAAGGGATACAACTACAATAGTAATGGGGTAATCACTAGTATTATAGGGACCTAAGAGGGGTGGGTCAACCTCCCGAGGCCATCGATGTAAATCGTCCACGAGAATATCAAAGGTCGTGTCGGCTCACCCAAACCTTTATTTTGCACGTCGGCCCACCGACTCATTAGATTTTTCCACACTTGTTATAAAATCATAACATGTTCCCATACCTAGCAATTTTCTGATTTCCGGTTTTTCAACTCTCCCAATGGCTCATCACAGCTCATCATTCCGCGTTTTCCCAAGCATATTTAATCGAATACCTCGCTCGTCACACATGATAGCTCATCGCCTTTAACTGAAGATATGCCACCCCTCCATCGCACATAAGAAATGCTCATCTCATGCGTGTGACACACATCGATGCTTGGTTTTGTCTAGTGCCTCACATGCTCTCATATCGACTAGAAAAATAGGAAGAAAAAAAAATGAGTTAAACTAGAAGTCCGTAGGTAAGGAGACCGAGCTTGTGGGTGTGAAACACACCGATGCTTGGTTTTGTCCACCACCTCACATGCTCTCATACGAACTAGAAAAATAGGAAGAAAAAAAATGAGTTAAACTAGAAGTCCCTAGGTAAGGAGACGACTAGGCTGCCCACAGGGCTCAATCAATTCACTGAATTCACAAATCAATCGATACAAGTCTTACACAATGGCTGAATTCACAAATAAATCTATACAAGTCTTACACAATGGCCTTTAGTTTGAGAGATGAAACAACCTGCTAGAAAATAGGAACTAATTCCTAATTACATTCAAAATCATAACTATTACCATTTCTCCATTATTTTCGAAGTATATCTATTTGTCTTGTTTTTCAAATATTCATCTAAGTAGTTACAAATTTTCATGGAAATTTAACAATATTAAACTTTTGAATTTAGGCTTCTTTGATCCATATTATGAAAAGTAATAAAACATCTCATCACAGTTTTGTCAACATGTTTCAAACCCTCAAGCGTGGTTCATCTCAAGAGAAGATGAAAAACAAGATCTTGGTATCAAGATATTAGGAGAAAAAAATTTAGTTGTTATAATATAAAGGTTAGATTTGACTAAATAAACAATATTTTAATATAAAGAAATAATTGTTTATATTCAATTAAGGAAAACAATTAATCAAATGGAAATTTTTGAATGAATCAATATCTAGAAATAAACATAATATTTAGATCAAACATAAACAATCAAAACAATAGAACAATTAATAAAATCAATATAATAATATAATGACAAAAATAATATTTGGTCAAACTTAAATAATCACAACAATTAATTCTAAAAACTTATAAATAAATAAAAATGTTTTCAAAAACATGTTTATATAATTATCAACCCAAATTAATTAAGTAATTTCAATATTATAATTAGTTATTTAAGAAATACAAACTTTTAAATTCACAATATTTTTTTACAATTTGATATTATCACGCCAAGAGGCGCTCCACAATCAAGTATGGGATAGGTCTCACATAAACGTGTAAACCTAAATCTAAATGTAAATGCAAATGCAAATGCAAACATTTAACATGTAATGTTTAACATTTAACATTTTTAAATCTAATGTAGGCCCTATTTAGAAACCAACATAAATTCATCTTTACTCTTGATCTACCAAGCCCAAAGGAATCAAATATTTTTTCACTCTATACTAGTTGGTATATAAAGATAATTCTTTTTCACTCTATGTTAGGTGATATATCAAGGTAATTTTTTTCACTCTGTGCTAGTTGGTATATCAAGATATTTTTTTTTCACTCTATGCTAGTGGTTTATCAAGATAATTTTTTGTTTACTCTATGCGAGTTGCTATATGAAGATATTTGATCCCTATAGGTGCTTAGTAGATGCAGAGTAAATATTGATATATGATCATTTAATTTCCCCTTTAATTATGCTATATTCACCTTAATACCATGGGTCAATACCATGTGCCATCTTTATTTTTATTAATATTAATATTAGCGTTAATATTGTTTTTTTGCATGCTATTAACAATAATTTGGCCAATAGGCTTAACCTAAATAAAACAACTTTTTTGAGTGTTCCTAAACATAAAGTGAATTATTGAGTAAATATAAAAAAAAAATGTTTTATTTATTTACCATACAATCAATCTAATTATTATTATGTATAAACACAATATAAATTTAAAATATAAAGAGGTTTATGAACATTAAAAAGATAGGTATGAGAAATAAATAAAAATATAAATAAAATTGAAGTATGGTAAATAAATAAAACCTCTTTTTATACTTACTCCAAAGGTATGGTGAATAAATAAAAGTGTAAATAAACTAGAGGTATGGTAAATAAATAAAACCACTTTTTATATTTAGTCCATAAAAACCTCTTTATATTTAAAGAATACTAAAAAATGACATTTTATTTAAGTGAAGCATATGGGACAAATATCATTTTGATACTATGGGCTAAATACGGTGGGCCAAATACCATATTTAGAAAAGAGTTATGGTAAATTAATAAAAATATAAATAAAATAGAAGTATGCTAAATAAATAAAGCATTTTTTTATATTTACTCCATAATTCAATTTATATTTTACCAACACTCAAAAATGATGTTTTATTTAGGTGAAACCTACAAATAGGAGGGGCCATATTATTATTAATACCATGTAAAAAAACATTATTAACCCTATGTTAATCTTTCACATTAATCACATTGTAAGGATTGGGTCCTACAAGGTGAGATACCAATCAATCTCACACATAATTGTCCACTGTAAGCCACTGAAAATTAGGGGATGGTGAAATAAAAAATATTTAGGAATATGTGATGAAGAGAAATTTATTAAATTAACTAGAATATAGTTAGAAAATAAGTGCTATGTAATAAATGATTATTCTATATTTAAATTATAAATTATTAATCAATTTAAATAATAAAATAATCTAAGAATAACTTATTTACATAATATTATTAGTTAAGGTTAAGCTATTCAATGTGAGATAGGTAGAAAACTAGTAGTTATCATAATATAATAAATTATTGAATAACAAAACACTTAATATAATTAAAAATAATAATACTATCTCACCATAATTTATTAATACAATATTAAAAGTTAGGGTAGAATAATGTGAATAAGGTGGAAAACTAGCTGTTATCATAAATTAGTTGGTAACATTATAAAAAATCATTTTATATAATAATATTTGGTTGAAAATAAAATTATTCGATAATAATATTAAAAATAAATTCATTTATCCAATTTAAATAATAATATAAACTCAGTAATAATATATTATAGTTATGGTGACTAGTAATTTTATTAAAAATAATTAATTTAAATAATAAATAATAATAAGTTGTTATGTAATTAATTATCAATTTATATAATACTATGTTGTAAGATAAGTATTCAAGATTCTAGTAGTTTGGAGTGACTTTATTAAAGAATGTTTGGGTGAAACTTTATTGTTAGGAATGATTCAAAATATATTTTATTTGGATTGTTGATTTAACCTTGTGATCCATATCAAATTTAGTGAGAAGATTTTTCTGCTGAAATCACATCCTAATATTTTTTTCGACATGTTTCGAACCAACGAGTGTGGTTCATCATAACGACAAGTTGAGGAACATGATCATGGCTGCAAGTTAAATTTATTACTGAAATTAGTGTTATATTTATATTTATTTTGTTATGTCTAACCAAAAGCTCTATAAGAACAATTGATCTAAGATTCAAAATGATAGAGCATAACTTATCAAGGAGGAAAGAAAATAAAGTGACCACGCAATATTATGAGTGCAATGAAAGCAAATAAAAATAAGATAGAAAATAACTAAAGTGAAAAATGACAAGGGTGAGGAGAGGGAGAAGGAGTTGAGAAGGGAGTGCTAGGATACAACTTTTACTTAATTTCTAGCCATCGTCCCTCTTGCGGTTTTGGCATGCCTCTCAATGTCAATCGCTTCCCTTAGCTTCCTATGGTGGAAACGATCAATTCTAGCTATGACTTTGGATTCTTCAATGTAGACATGGCGTTTTGATTTCTGACCATGTTAAGGGGTGAAGTACAAGAGCCATTATGTCTAATGTGAGTAGCATGTTCGCTAATCCTCTGCTAAATCTACCTTCCTGTTTTTCCTATGTAGGGGATACTACATGATTACCGCGAACAATGATGAGTCCCTACCATTTATTCACTTAGATGGATTGGTTTCTCACCTTGTCTTGAGGATGAACCACATTAGTTGGTTTGAAAAGTCGACCGAATCGCACATTAGTTGGTTCGAAAGTTCGACCCAATCCTTAGCATGTTCACTAATCCTCTACTTAATTGAACTTCTTGTTTCTCCTATGTAGGGGATACCACATGATTTCCCTACTATTTATTCCTATGCTTAATCGACCTTCCTATTTCTCCTATGTAGGGGATACCACATGATTACACTGAACAATGATGCTACTATGTAGGGGATACCACACGATTACCCTAAACAATGATGCGTCCCTAGTATTTATTCGCTCACATGGATTGGTTTCTCACCCTACCATGAGGATGAACCACATTAGTTGGTTCCAAACATAGACTCAATCCTTACAATGTGATTAAATTATTAACCATAATATTAATATTAATAAAAGTACATATGACCCATGGTATTGAGAACCAATGGTATTGACCCATGGTATTCATGTGGAATGTAGGGTATTTAAATGGGGGATTTAAACCAACATAGATCCATCTTTACTCTAGATCTACTATGCCTGGGTGATATGCAAACTAGCATAGAGTGAAAAAAAGTTTGATCCCTCTCAAGGCTTGCTAAACTAGCATAGAGTGAAAAAAGGTTTGATCCCTCTTAGCTCTTGGTAGATCCAGAGTAAAGATGGATCTAGCAGAGATGCTCATTTCACAACCTAGTATGAGGGGATATGTAAGTTTGTGAGCCCATTTGTGTAGCTTTAAAATAAAAATAAAAAATAAAAATTATCTTCTATATAGAAAAATAATGTTCGTTATAATTAATAAAAATGAATATGTTGTAAAGTAATTTAAAGTAAAAAATATGTGAATCAAATGTTCAAATCTTATACTTTTCGAAAATATTTCTATGTTAATCATGTTAGATTTGTACTCATGGATCTATGCTACTTAATATGAAAAATATAAATAAATATTTATAATATAAATATAGTAAATATTATATAGCAATTATTGCATTTAGCAAAAGCAAAGAATTGTTTTCAAATCAATTTTAATTTATTAAATTTTAGAATAAAATTTAGAATGAGCATGGTCTATATGGGTGTAGTGGGTTTTTGGCAATTTTTTTGGGTCAATTTCTCCAAACTCTAGTAGAGATGTTTAAGAGCCATAAGATCAAGTTATTTAGTTTGCAAACCATCTTGAACCCATTTATTCATTAAAACATAAAAAGACATTTTATACATTAGATATTTGGGTCTTTAAAATATATTAGAATAACTTTTAATTTATTTAAATAAATTATTTTGGGGGTTTATATATAATATTATCATTTTCAATTTATGTTTGATGCAAATTAAGCAATAACCTCTAACTATTAGAGGTTCCAAGGTTCCCACAAACTTGTGCATCATATATATAACTTTTTTCAAAGTGAAATTATGACTAAGATATTAACTAACGAGCTTAGATCCATCTTAACTTGCATCTACCAAGCACTTAGATCCATCTTAACTCTCGATCTACCAAGCACGTAGAGAGATAGAATTATATCTCAAGGGATTTGATCCTTGGTAGATCAAGGGTTTGGATTTAGGCTACTTTAATTTTCCCTATTTAAATAGGCTATATTCAACATGAATACCCTAGGTCAATACAATAGGGATTCTTACGCTTGGAGCTAAAAAACAAAGTGTAACTTCTAAATTGAGGCTTTTATGATTCAACTAGTTTGATCTAAACCATCCAAAAAATTAAAATCAAAGTAGAAATTGCATAACCTAATTAACCAACTAGGGTGATTACCAACGAGTGTGATCAAAGACAAAAAGTTTGTTATTGATTTCTACCGAAAGACTTTTACTAAAGAGTAACTTGATGAAGTTAAGTTTACTTAATTACACATGTTAATACTTAAATATTTTTTTTATATAAGGTTATTTTTGTTTTTATTTTAAAGAAGATAGAATGGTTACATGACATGACATTACATTACAACATTTGTACCATACTAGGGTGAGAGCTCCTCTATACAAATGATCTTTACTATGAGACTAGATGCATATTAACTCAAGAGTCCTAAGAGGGATCAAATATGTTGATATTCAAAGAGATCTCAAGAGATCTCATTCCTCTAGTCCCTTGGTAGATCTAAAGTTTAAATGGATCTAGGCCCATTTTAAAGAGGGATCCATGCAAATAGAAAAAAAAAGTGACTAACAATGATAGAGGAAGGATAAGGAATTGTGTTTTCTTTGAAATGTTTGATCCAAAAGATAAGCTTAATATTTTACAACCAATTGTATATTTTTATTTTAGATACTCTTTTAAATATAATACAATGGGATCATATTTAAGAGAGAGAGTGAGATGGAGGGGGAACTGAGTATAGGAGAGAGACATAGATGTGGGAGAGAGAGGGGGAGAGATGAAGGAAGAGAGGGAAGGAGAGAGAGGGATGTATTTTCATGGGCAAAGAGACCAAGGGAAGAATAAATAAATTGAGTGATGGAGGTGGAGAGAGAGAAGGAGTGATAAGGGAGATGTTAAGATGGAATGATGGAGAGAGGAAACGAGCAAAGGTAGAGAAAAGGAGAGGATAGACATAGGGAAAGAACGGGGAGAGAGATAGGGAGACATAGATATGGTGGGGGGGAGAGAGGGGGAGATCGAGAAGGGGAGACAAAGGGAGATAGTCACAGAGTTTGAGGGTTGAGAGAGAGTGTGTGTGTGATGGGCGAGAGAGACACACGAAGGTGGGAGAGAAAGGGAGAGAAAGAGAGGAAAATACAGGACTTGAGAGAGAGGAGAGAGATGGTGTTGGAAGGGGGAAAGAGGGGGTGGGAAGAAAAACGACTTTGAGAGATAGAGGTGGAGAGAAGGAGTGATAAGGGAGGGATGTAGATGGAAAGAGGGAGAAAGGAGACAAGGGAAGGGAGAGAAAAGGAGAGGAGAGAGATAGGGCAAGAAGGGGAAGAGAGAGACATGGAGACATAGATATGGAGGGGGGAGTGAGGGGGAGAGAAAGAAGGAGAGAGAGATGGAGATAGTGACAAAGTTGGAGGGTGGAGAGAGAGAGAGCGAGAGTGTGATGGGGAGGAGAGATAGAGGGAGGTGGGAGAGAGAGGAAGGAAGAGAGAGAGGAGAGAGAGATGGGGTTGGAAGGGGAAGAAATACACAGAGAGGCAAAGTTGGATAGGAAGAGGTAGTGACACGTGATAGATGGTGTGTGTGTGTGTGTGTGTGTGTGAGAGAGAGAGAGAGAGAGAGAGAGAGAGAGAGAGGGAGAGGGAGGGAGAGCAAAGGGGAAGAGCAAGGGAGAGGAGGAGAAGAGAGAGAGGAAGAGGAAGGGAGAGAGATGGAGATAGATATGTATGTTGAGAGAGTGTATGTTTTCAAAGTGACAAGGAAAGACAAGAGGATATAGACATATAGATAGAGGGGGGAGAGATGGAAGAATACAAAGGAAAAGAGAGGGAGGGAGGAAGAGGGAGAGAGAGAGAGTGGGAGAGGAA